>JAJTJO010000001.1:319505-606702 GCA_024550625.1 Dendroctonus valens | reverse complement strand
CCCACGGCAAGTGTGAAAACACCAGTAGCAACTCTGGAAAAATCTATAGTTGAACCAGTCATTAAAATTGAAAAAGAGACTGAAACTTCAGAGAATACTATAAAGGTAGGTTGGTAGAATTTATTTGCATTGAATCCTGTATAACTACATTAATACCATAGATAAAGAATTTGGAACTACTTCTGAAATATTTAAGCATTTACTGTCAGTAATATGAACAAATCCAATACCATAAATTTTCTTTGAGTTAGTTCGTATGACGATTGTGACGAATACTTTATTTATTAGGTGGAACTGCAGACTCCTTTGCCAATTCCAATAAAAATCGAAGAAGTTAACAAAACTCCAGTAAAGAGTGTCAAGGTAGGTTAATAGGTTTTTCATTTGCTTATGGTTTTGAATGGTTTTTGTATGTCCGTGAAACTTAAGCTTTGTTTGTTCTTGTGGCCTGTAGGCACATCACAGGCATAGTTGTTGGAACAAATAAAAAACCATTCAGTTAAAATAAAAGTCCAATATAAATAGCATATTTAACATAACATTGTTTAATAGCTGGAACCACAAACACCCGCATCCCTTGCAACGGCTGTGAAAGTTCAAACTTCGATTGATCAGCAAGCAGAAAATGTAAGCGCGTTAATTCCACTTTGCATTTGTTCACACTTTCGAAGTTATTTTTCACCTACATCTATTCTTAATAATCAGATTAATTTTGATAAGGTTGATGATCAGCAAGTTGTGGAAGAGAGCGTGATGATGGAAACTGAGACAAGAGGTGAAAAGAGAAAACGCGAAGACGATGATGAAGATGTTGAATCCACTGAGAAGAAACGTAGGGAGGATTCCCCAGTAAAATCTCCCGATAAACCCGTTGATCAATCGCCTTCAAAACCAGAAGTAAACTCATCTCCAGTCGTGGGGCCTTTGAAGATACCCATCAAAGAAAATGAACCGGAAATTGATTATGAAAAGCCTCAGTTAAGTTGGTGTAAGTGAAAAGTACTAATTACCTCTACAATAGTGCCGTAATACAATACGAAATTCGTTTGTTCTTTCTTTTTTCTTAATACTATTGATTTTAGGAAAAAAAATATACATATTTCCTTAATGTGCCTTTAATTTCAGTTGACTCTGACTTGCATCTTAACATTGACAATAAGACATTCTTGTCAGCCAAACCGTTGAATGACGGTTGTTTTGGATACATTTGGGCCGGGGCTCGTGCCACTCACGGAATTGCTTCAGGAAAGGTTAGTAGAAGAATAAGAACTAATTACTTAACTAAGGAGCTAAATTACTTTTATTGTCTCCTAATTTCTCGATTTTTAGCATTAGAGAGCTGTTAATTATTTTGTAGTACATAATCATTAATAATTAAAGTTGCTTTACAGATTTGCTTCGAGGTTAAAATTACTGAAGAACTGAAGTGGGATGACATGACCGAGAGAATGCGAGAATTCATACGAGAGAAGTCAGCAGTTAAAGATAAATACAAGATCGATCGCCGCAAAGACAAGAATCAATCAAAATTAATCGAGGCTAAAAATGACACAGAAAAACAAGAAGAAGACAAGCCAAAAGAAGGTGTTACCGAAGATACACAAACAGAGGTAACTGGTAGGAGTTTTAGATAGTTGCCATTCATTTCATTCACTCTTTTAATATGTATTTACTAATTGTATATTTTGCTTATTTCTAGAGTAAGGATGAAAATGAGCAAAACGGGGACTGTAGCGAGGCAAAAGAAGAACCGTCCAATAACGATCTGAAGTCGGAAACTCCGAATCCATCTGACGAAGTTTTAAAAGATACTGAACAGGTAACTTTTTGATAATAAAATAATTCAGTTTCAAGTAATGGTGATATTTTTCGACTTATGTAATTTCTAATATATGCAATGTGAATTTAGGCGGAAGAAAGTAAAGACGAAGTAGCACAGCTGCCTCCGAGGTCACTAAATTAAAACCTATACCGACCCATTACTTTCGTGTTGGATTCTCATTGCCCAGCACATCTTTGCAATTGGGCGAAGCGCCACATTCATACGCATATGAATCCACTGCGAGATTTGTCACTAACAATGATTTTCAAGAATACGGCAGCACCTTTGGAATTGGCGATGTCGTCGGCGCTTACTTGGTATGTCAATTTCGATCAACATTTTAATCGATTCTGATTGAGTTTGATTGCAGAGTATTGATAAAGATAATGCGATTATCACATTCACTGTCAACGGTATCGTACAACCCACCGCTATCACAGTTCCCAGGTCAGAATTGCCGGAAGACTTGTCATTGTTTCCGCATGTTCTATGTAGAAATTATGCATATGAGCTTAATTTCGGAGCTAATGAGACTCCGTGGTTTCCACAGCCGGAGGAATTAAAGGATTATGAATTTCTACAAGCTGTGCAAGATAAGGTGTCTGGACCAAAAAGGCCAGACAAACGAGAAGAGTGTGAGGTACTTATATAATTCGAAAATAAAGATATTAGAAACACGGTCATAATGTGCATTCAAAAAAGCTATTTGGGTCAACAGAGAAGTAATTTCTCTTCTGTAATATTGCGCTGCCTAAAATATTCATTGTCTTTATTAGGTTCTTCTTATGATTGGATTGCCTGGATCTGGGAAAACACATTGGGTAAAAATTATCTCGAGGCAAATCTGGATAAAAACACAATTATTGGAAATCATGCATTGTTTGATAGGATGACGGTAAATAACAATTACCAATTATGTAACTCAACGTAAATAAAACATTTTCTGTCCGAAGGTGGACGGTCAGACGCTGAAATCGCGTTTTTCGGGTTCCTGGAAGATACTGGTAGACCGGTTGCAAAAATCTCTAAATGTGCTAACTGACAGAGGATCTCTGCGACGGCGGAACTATATTATAGATCAGGTAACCTTTTATAGCATTACAACTTGGGTAATGGTAAGTCTTTAGGCTTAAAGCTAAGTATTTCGAACCAATAGTTCTGGTGAGTATCAACCTTTTCAGCTGTACAGGACGAGAAAGCGGTGCTTGTTTTAAGGTATAGTTTTAATTTTAATCGTTACGAGAACGTCGAGGGATTGAATTCCTAGTAAGCATCATTTTTTACAATTTTAAATTCTCGTTTCATTTGCTTCTTATGGCACTTGAATGCTGAATAAAATTTCATGTTAAAAATTAAAGACATCAAATAATTGTTGGAGAACATTGCTCGTAGAACGAGGGCATTTACAAATAATTTTCAAGCCACAGCATTGCAATTTTTAGATAGAAAAATTGAGAATGCGTTGTTTTGCCGAGGCTCCACGGCTTAATGCAATTTGCGCTCGTTGAATTGTTCGGGGACATTGAAAAAACAACGATAAAAAATTTGAATGCAATGTGAAGTGCTGACTAATCTCAATTATATTACAAATGGCACATTTGTAGGAACTGCCATAGAAAACTAATTGGGCGCTTATCCTATTCGCTTACTAGCCCGGAGCTTGGATAAATTAATATATTTCAATGCTAAACGAACAATTAAACAATTCATAAAAGTGTTACAAGAAGAAAGCTCACGATTCACGTTTTTCAAGAGATAAATCAACCGGATTTAAAGCGGGAAATTTTGACTTATCGTGGACGGTTTAAAAAAAAAAAAAATCCCCGGGACCAATTATTTTTAAGGTGTTTGAAGAACTACTTGAAGGAAGGCTTAAACATCGGAAAAAATGTGCAACACAATTAACTTGTTCTTATGGGAAATATCAAATCAGGTTGTTCACCTTACCCATTTGGGTAAGTTTAAGAAAGGCATCAATGCAAGAAGTAATACAGTGATCTCTGGTAGTACCAAGTCGATTTAGGATTTAAAAATTCTGTGAACAGATTCTGACCGTAAATTTCTTCAGAGTGTAGAATTGACTTGGCTCACAATTAAGCCAGATTCCCGCGGGATCATAATTATCACATATTTCGATCGCCGCTATAAAGATTGTGCACATAATCGCAAGCGGGAGAGTGTTCCACTACACGATTTCATTCTGGGCCGATTTATCGGGTCTTTGGCGGCAGTCGGCTTACGATCGGTGGTGTTTAGAAAGAAATGATTCAAAATGTATTTCAATTGCGGTAAAAAGAGCTGACTGATCAATTTAAATATAAATCAGTTTCGTTTGGAAGAAATTACCTCGGACCGACTACATTATAATAAATATATCGGATCCGACCACAATCGTCCAAATTTTGATTGATTGGTTGTTCGCTGATATCATTTCAGTTACCCGACATTGGTATCAAAACTGGCTGTTGCGTCTTTGCTTTCTATGATGAGCGAGTACAAGACTTCGTCCTTACTTCACGACTTTCACGATATTCGTCATGAGTCTAATAATGATTGATGCGTGCTAGGAAGTTGTAAAGCTTAAGTTGGAAACAGGTAGGTTTTCAAAATTTGGTTGTGGGAAAAACAGGTAACATGGGTATATAAATTAAGTAACATAATTAATGTTACGGGTCCCAACCCTGAATCAAGCCAGTGGAGCTGATCACCTACAAACTATTGTACAGTACTAATGCAGGTCGCACGCACATACAAGCCAACGAGTAAAGGTTGTACCATACAAAGAACTACTAGTTTAATGAAGACATTTTGCAAGGATTTGCAGCTAATTTATAAGACCATGTTATTCATACTGGCCCAGTTACACTTTGAATTCTTTTTAAGCACATAGAAGTGTGCGTTAGTCTCTAAGGGTAGATCTGCCACATTCGTGTCGGATGGAACATGTTTGGCGGTAGCATTGCAGTTGAGTTGATGAGCTAAGACCGGTTACTAATATGTATATTTGATCATGACTTGATTTTGTTTATCTAGGTAATTATGGCTACGCAGTAGTCTTGGAGAATGTCCCGGGGATGCATTATGAAAGATGATCATCTTTTTAATTTAGGTAAAGACTCCAGACGAGTCGTGGGGTAGTATTTGGATATTTGAAACACAAGTTTGAATGTTTCAATATAAAAAAAAATGAATGTTAAGTATCGGACTATGACAAACGAATTTTGGAGTTAGAAGAATCTCCTTTGTTAGATGGTTTCCAGTGGAAACTTTCATCGCGAGCTTTTATAGCATCATCAATTTGCGAAAAGTTTATTGGATTACATGACTATTTAATTTACTAGATATTCTGTTGGCTGACAGCTATACTTTACGAATTCTTGAAGAGTAATACAATTAAAAATAAATCACATATGGTTTACTTAATATTATCGATTAATTTATCACAAGTTGATCAAAAGTTCATACCTAAAGTGAACAGTAAAACAGTCATTTGACTTCGCGTATTAGTCCGAAATGAAGTGTCTATGAACGAGTATTTTGCTCGAGCTCATAAAAATAGCAGTGCAACTGAAATTCAATAAGTTGCTGGAAATATTGAAAAATGATAGAAAATTCACACAATGTGACTCAATTGATCAATACCCAATACTTTAACGATTAAATAAATACCACTATTCGGTTTTGGAAAATATACTTGAACGTGTGACTTCAGAATAATTGGATGCGCGGGAAAAATCATCCTGTAACTAGTACGATAAAAAAAAACATTGTGCGTAGCTCTTCCAATAATATTTCTAATCATTCTCATTAAACTTGTTATTTCCTGTATAATTCCATTCTCTTTATAAAGTCCAAACTGGCCTTAGCAAGTGATTTTCTTTAAACATGTAAGGGATCAGTTATAGCGTTAGCAATGAGAGAATCAGCTAAATTGAAATACAGACCACTAATATACAAAACGCTAATTATAAAAAAAACACGCAATGTTTACGAATAACGCAACTAGAACGTTGCACGATTTTTTAGCGTTATATATAACACAGGCGTGAACGTTTTCATATACAGCGGAAGTCAACGGATATTTTCTAGTCATTAATAGGTCGTGTTTTTCATTGCAAATAAATATATTGACTTTTTTGTTAGTATTTTTATAGGAGTCCTCATATAGCCCTGCAGGGGTTGACCACAACTGTATGTAATTCGGGATCAGTTCTACCATACAAAAAAAGAGCAGTGAAACTAATGTCATTCATATATGTAGGTATTAACCATTAGTTTGCTTTAAAAGATATCTACTGACGAACATTAAAAATGCATATGAAGTCGTAAGTATGACATAATTTAGCTGTAGGTTGTACGCATTGATTTTCTTGTCAAAGTTGTGGTTTTTAATATGGAGGGTAGACCTTTCAATATATATATAACTTAATATTTTAAACGGATGTGGCAGATTTTATGTATGGAAACCAATTATTCCCATAACCGTGTCGAACTCGCTTTAAAACTGCAATGCGCCCCGCTCTCAACATTACTTTCATCTGATGCACTCAAAATACTTTAATAAAAAGACGCCTTGTGTCGGCGATAATTAAATTCTGAGCGTCTTGTGGCAGACGAACTTGTTCCCGAACGCACAGCGGCGCAAACTGCGCTCCTTCGACGGTTTCAAGAGAAAGGCTGTTATAGTAGTATGCGAGGACGAAGAGTACGCCCGTAGACAAAAGGACCAGCAGAACGACTTTGGTAAAATAGTACCCGAAAGCACCATGTATGATCTCAAAGGTATCTAACCGATAATGTTTAATTTTCAAAATTATTGCCATGCCAAACTTTTCACTCACTTTTTGTCAATTTAAGTGAGTGTATTTTACATTATGCCAAGTTTTTTTAGTTATTACATCTCACTCAAAAGTTATAATTATTCTAGTTAGTACTTACATTTTTTGAGCATATGTTCATTGGTGGCTGACCGCTCGATTCAACTGATATAAGTAGATTCATGGCAATAATTCTGAACTAATTGAGTGACCATTTTCCATTACCTGTTTTTAGCTCTTTTTATATTTTTATGCACAACAATTTTTTAATGTCCGGTTTTTGAATCAGAATATGCTTTGCACTAAAGCCGTTACTCTAAACTGAATATTATTTGTCTTGTCCTTCATTTAGAAGCAAAGTTCAGTCTTATCAGTTGAATGAATTCCCAGGTTTGAATTTTGTGGTTAAAAAAGCCATAGTTTTGCATTATCAGCCGTTTTGAGTTGGAGACATTGTTGGAAAATGTGTGTGAAAAAGGTTATTCAAACTGTCCCGACTATTAAAACCAATTCATGGGTAAATGTAATAATATTATTGCTTAATCTTTAAAAAATAATCGTATGTTGCTTTTTAGTTAACAGAGTGGAATTTAAATTACGCAGTTCTTGTTTATATACAGAGTGATTAAAATCTGGAGAGTACGGAAATTGAAAAAAAAATCAGTTTATTTCTCGAAGATATTAGTTTTCTGAAATGCGATGGTCAAATCGCATACTTGCGTTCAATAATCTTACATTAATTACTTAAATTCTTACTTAAAAATACTTCCCTTCAGGGAAGACCTTTTTCCTTAATGAATGCCCCTCGAATAAAACCAAAACCGCCACTTCAGACTATCTCCTGACGTTGTCGTGCGTATGGCTAGCTCGGATGTCCAGTTAGGGCACTGCCCAGGTAAGGACGTACTTAGCGCGCCTATTTAGATCATGGCAAAGAGCAACCGGCCGAACATCTGGCCAGACATGGGACATTTACTGACTTATGTTTTTTGTTTTAAACTTTGTTTGTGAATTTAGGTATGTGAATGTTTAATAAATTTTATCTATCTATCTATCTTACTTAAATTTACACATATTTTCTATAAAAAATGGTTCTATTATTTTTTTTATCGTCACTTACAATCGACTTTACCGAGTATTTACAATGAATAACTTTCATTCTGAATTAGAATTACCAATAAATTTTCTCATTAGTCAAGTACTTTTCTTCTTTTTCGTCATCCCGATTTGTTGTCGAGAAACATCAAATTAAGACCAATATATGAAATTAGGAGAAAATAAAAGAGCAATAATCTGCATTTCACTATCCTCTTGAACCAATTAATGATACGAGTTACGGTAAAAAAATAGGATCTCGTAAAGTTTTACATGTGTGATAATTATTTGCAAAAAACTGAAAATGCGGGCCTCGCAAGGGACTTATACCCGAACAGAAAACTAATCAGAAACTATGAAGTTTGTAGTTCAGACAAAAATCGTTCAGACGAACATGATCTTTTCTCCCAAATGTGAAAGAGCGATCTCAAAAATTATTTAGTTTCAGCAGAAACTTAGCTTAGGGTGACCGAAAACTTAGGAATATACACAAGTACTTATCTTTTAAGTACTGTAATACACGTAATTTTGCCTACCATACGCATATTTTGAAACAAGGAGCTTCTTCCTTCTCGTATACGTTTGGCCCATTTTCTTTGCCATTCAAGGCGATTTATTAATCGTCGTGTTCAGCTGATCAAATAATAAATTGTGGTCGTTTGAGAATCCACATGGAGTGAAATAAAGACACTCAACACGATTTTAAGCTAAACCTTTGATGAGGTATAATAGCCAATTGTTTTCGATCCGTTTTACATCGTACATTATACGTTCGTACTGTATTTACATTTTCCACAATCCAATTTACTCGAATTGCTTGACCTTTTACTTTATAGTAAAAATAAAGGATATATTTTTATCCACAGTGGAGTTCCACTATATTGTTATCGCCCTACGTGTGGAGGAAATTTGTTCGAAATCGGTGAATTATTTATGCTTGGCCATTCAGAAGCAGGGTCTTTGATCCTGTCGATTTTTTTTTCGGTCTCGCATGAAGGATATAGTTTACAAAATCCTTTATTGGTTCGCGCAAAGAGTTGTGGCAAGAAAAATGAAAAAAAAAATGTATCGCCTTATAAAGAACACAATAACTTTAGCAACTAATCGCCTTATTGTGAATTATTTTCGCAAATAATGACAATGAACTTAAATCCTTTATTTTCAACTTTCGGATTGCTTATCGTTACTGAATCTCCCAGTATATTGTCAAATTTTGTATAAAACATCCGGTATATGAACGGCAATCTACGGAAAATTTGACTTTATTTTGTACTGGACGAATACTATCGTCGGTTAGATATAGAATTCCCCATTGATAACGAATCACTCTGTATATTAACGTTGCAACACGACAAATTTCAACATTCTAAAATTATTATTTTGACTCTCAGATATGTTTTGCTAATTGATATTGTGGTTTTATTGAAAAAGCTGTGGATTTCTCGTTTGGTTGAAAACCTCTAGATTTTTTCATCACACTATTTGCAATAGACAATATAGAAAATTGTCTATTTGGTACTAAGTACGATTCTCGTTAACTTCATATTATTCTTATTCATGAAATTATGTGATCGAAATCTTTATGGAAAAAAGTCACTGATAAAGAATGAATGCGTTTATTCTTTTACGAATAGATACTCGTTTTTATTAAAAGATAAATATTGAATTAATGTTTGCGAAAAATGCAGTTTGATAATTTGAATGCAATGGTGCTAGAAATCAAGCTGGGTTACTGGTTCATTTTTTAAAATTTGTTTAGTTTTCTGATGTGGCTAACGTGGATTTATATTTTTCCTTAGAACTAATGGGATATGTTGTTGTCTTCTGGTAAAAAATCACTTTTTTCTTTGGAACTAATCAAAGAATCATCGATCTTAATTACATTGACTTTTATCATTTGACTGATTTTTATCAACTATTTCTATGTCTATACTACTGTATACTATGAGTAGTCCTTGATTATTTTGGTGGCTAATCAAAGTTCTTTTTCGTTCCAACATTTTACTTGAGTTTAAAATAAAACTCCATCCAAATATTGTACCAGTACGCAAATCGCTTCAAAAACTTGCATTTCCTTTTGTTTTTAATGTAAAAATCCCCACATAATTACTGAACTTATGTCCCATTACTTTCGTTGAAATCGAGACTTGCCGTATTTTATTTTGCAAACTTTTTAGCTCAGATGGAAATTCCGCAAACATGTGAGTGGCTTGACGAAATGATATTCACCGGATTTGGATGAAGAAGAAGCAAGAAAAAAAGTGAAATCTTATAATGAGGAAGCCAATAAGAAAGGATATTTCCAAAGATGGCAAAACAATAGAAGTAATGCAATACTAATGATTAAATATTTTTGTTACATGAACATTCATTGTTTAAAGGGGTGCCACAAAGGAGCTATAGGCCGGGTGATAGGAGGGGCGGTTTTTCTGGAAGTCGATTTGATAGATATCCTCCTGGAAGAGGTGGCTTTATCAGGTCTCCCCCGTATCCTGGTAGGAGGGAATTGAGAACAACTCATCCATCGCATATTAATCCATGGAGACACCATCCAAGAGGTAATGCAATTTATGACTTCATCTTGTTTTAATAAAAAACCTAATAAAATTTAGTTAACTAAACACGCTAAGCTTTATCATTGATAACATAGTATCTATATATTTTATTTTGTATATTCTTTTTCCTGACTGTACTTTAATTCATTCCAATGTATTCCTGGGTTTTCAGTCAATTTTATTGTCACAATTATGGTGTTATGTGATGAGCCCTGCGTTTCGTCCCGGGTCTACCTAAGCCTTACTGACGAGTCCAATAGGTAGACCCGAGACGAAACGCAGGGCTCATCACATAACACCATAATTGTGACAATAAAATTGACTGAAAACCCAGGAATACATTGGAATGTATATATTTTATCTCAATTACATTAAAAACATTTTTTTAAATAATTTATTTTCCTCTTAATATGTTGTTGACGTTGATGCTACTGTTTATATATTGCAGGCCCAAGGCTGCCAGACGCAACTAGAAACCGGGAAAATCGCAACTCTGGTTTTGGAGGTGTTCGTAATCAATCGGCTCTTCGTAATCAGAGCGCGCGCAACACGGGTGTTTGGCAAAACAGTGCTGGCGGTTCTAATAACTGGGGATCTGGTTATCAAGGAGGTAACTTTAAATTTAAATTTATAAACTGCATCTTATGTGTATGCGTAAATAATAAATATTTCTTGCCAAAGGTTGGAATTCTTCGATGTACCAGGGTTTCAATTCTGCTTGGAACGATACAAATACTGCAAATCAGCAATCCGCTTGGAAATATGGGGGCAATCAATCCGGGTATAATAATAGTGCCCGGTATGGCAATCAAGCCAATTACGGAAATTTCCAAGGTATAAAAATTATTTTTCCAATTATATCATTACTAATGTTTGCATAAATAAATCTGCAGGCTACCAAGCAAGCCATCAAGGATATGGCGCGCAAAGTTTTTATGGATCAAATCAAGGTGGATACGGCTCTCAAGGAAATTATGGAGGTCAGCAGGGATATGGACAGCAAAATTGGAATTATCATGGCCCGTACGGTCAACAACAGGGTTGGGGCAATCAGGTAAAGATTTAAGCTTATATTAACATTCAAAGCAAATCTGGTTTAATATCATCACAACTGAATGCTGACTTGCAGTGTAGTGAATAAAAGTCAACAATGCTTTCAAAAGTTCAATTAGAAAATTGAAAGAATCTAACCCTTTCAAATTATATTCAAAAAGTGAAGAAATATGGCACAAGTTTCTTTCGACGACAGTAACATTTCCACAAAATTACACCTTTTCGTTAAAAAAAATCATCTGACATCAGATCACCTTTAAAAATCACTTGCGACCTACGGTTTTATACCAAACTCCTTTCTCCCAAGGAGTTATTCCTGAACTCCCTGTATACATGTTGGTCAAATAAGGGCAAGAAAACTAATTAAACTGTCGCACAACTTCGGAGAAACTTTGCTTTATTTGAAAAGCTGAAGCTCGCTGGTTTTGTAACGTGGCGGGATAAAGCTTCACAACGATTCGAGGCGTTAACCCAAGTGAAGGGTATGTGATTATTTCAAAATATCATCAAATTGGTTAGAGTAGTAGTAGTAAACATATTTATTTCTAAAAAAGGCTATCGACCTATCGGTCTTTCTGCCCTTGTTTAATACATGTAGTCTTAATCTAAATAAAAAACAAAGATGAAAATTCTCTTATTCTAGGTTAATAATCTTATTAAATAAACTTTCCAATTCTAATGACAAGAAAAAATTATTTTATTGTCCAGTAGTCAGTTGCGTTTGTAAGTGTTCGAGTAGCGTTGATGTAGGGAAACGGAAGCGGGATTGTCTGGTTGGTCTTGTAAGACAAAGGGGATTCAGTATGGTCCAGTTGTAGGGGTTGTTTGTCCATTTTGTCTGTAGATGTATGAGTCTTTTCGAAATCTTTGTCATGTTTGTGCGTTCGTATAGTAGTTGGGTGGAGGGGTTGTGTAGTGGGTTTTGGGGGTGTCTTATTCGTGTTATTAGTCTTAGTGCAATTTGTTCTGTTGTTTGTATATAACGTTTTGTCCTTTCTGTTCCGTTGGTCATGAGTATATGTCCATAGTCTAGCAAATAGCTTTATATATTTTGGTGGCAGTCCTCTGTCTTTGTAGGTTAGTGATCGGAAGTGTTTTGTTCTCTTTATTGTTTCTGCCCTGATGTTTCGTATGTGTTTAGTGAATTTAAGTTTGTGGTCAATTGTGATTCCAAGGTATTTTACGTCGTTTTTTGATTGTGTCATTTGGCCGTCTGCAGTTATTGTAGGGGAGTCAGCGTTGAGTCTGTGGTTTGTGAGCAGAAGTTGGTTTTTTGACGCGTTTGGTGTTAGTCTCCATTTATAAAACCATGTCATTGTGTTGTTTGTTAGTGTTTGGAGTCTTCGAGCTGCTCTCTCAGTAGTTTTGTCATGTACAATAAGTGCCGTGTCGTCTGCGTATTGTAATATGTATGCCGATCTGTCGATTTGATTTTTGTCTGGTAAGTTGTAATTGTATATGTCATGGCAGTATATATTGTAGACAAACGGTGAGAGCGGGGATCCTTGAGGGAGCCCTTGTTCAGGGGAAAAAGAAAATGACAGTGTTTTGTCAATTGGTACTTGTAGTTGTCTGTTTTCTAGTAAGTTATTTATGGTGTGTAGTAGATATGTTGGTGTGTGTAGTTTGTATAAAAAGCCTCTATGCCAGACACTATCAAAAGCTTTGTTAATGTCCATAAACAGGCAAGCTGTCTTTCTGTCAGTTAGGTGGGTAGTTTGTATATTGTTAGTCAGAGTGAAGAGTGGGTGAATAGTCGAGTGCTGATGTTTGAATCCGAACTGATACGATGGTATGTACTTTCCGACCAGTTTTCCCAGTCGCTGCCTTATTATGTACTCAAAAACCCTGCTAAGTACTGGTAGCAGTGTAATTGGTCTATAATTGCTCGGTTGTGTATTGTCCAGTCCATTTTTGGTTATAGGGATTATTAAGCCGCTTTTCCATGATTTTGGGATTATGTTATTTCTGATGCAGTTGTTCAATTCAGTTAGGATCAGTTTGTGTGTTTCTTGAGTTAGGCTTTTCAGGAGTTTTGCCTTTATTTTATCTTTTCCCGGTTCTGTGTTTTTGATATGCGCTAGGGCTTCATCGTACTCTGTGCCTGTGATCAGTTTGTATGTATAGTTTGGTGAGCTGTTGAAATAGTTCAAGTACCAGTCGTTGATCAAGTTCCAGTTGTCATTGTCGAAGTTAGGGTTTGTCGATATGCTGAAGGCCCCCTGATAGTGTCTGGCGAACGCGTCAGCTTTCTCTTTTGGTTAGATTTTCTACTCACAACGCAACTGATTTTAACGACATTTTTATACTGTTTTTATCTAGTTAACTTATAATACGTTTTTTTTTTCAAATCTCTTTGGGTCTGTAAAATGTCCGCTAGGTGTAATAATCTGTGGGGGGCGTCGTTTCGGGTATAATTTATAAAATTATATTTCCTTTCAATTATTTTTTAAATACAGTCTTCAGTTAGTTGTGATTTTACCAGTTGAACTTATATTTTCATAGAATTTTATTTTTTTCCAGAAGAGGAAATAAATAACGTCACCCAGCAGGCTCCCCTCATTTACACTGGAGTATTCCTACTTGTGAGGACACTTAAGATAAATGAACATTTTTTAGTAAATGTTGATTCTGTTAATTTGTACTTGTAAATATGTGCAAGTGGATTGGACTCATTCCTCAACATTTGCAAAATTTATGAAGTACTATATTTTTTTACGAAGTACAAATGCAACAAACTACAGTCATCAAGGTTAAGCCCAGAGCAACATGCACTTCAGCATATTATGCAGTAATGTAGGAAATTAGTGGGTTTTAATGGAAGGAACACAGCAAGATTTGTTTCGAACACATCTATTACCTTTAGTTTCAAACTTTTAACAACACTTGTTGTTTAACTTTCATATTATTTATGTATATAACATATAATTAGTAAGAAATTTAATTTGCGTTTAAATGATCGAATGAGAATTGCAATTAAGTGCATACCTATATTAAATATACTGACACTTTTTAGACAAAAACTACTTGTAAATTTTTACATGTACAAAATATATAAACTACAATGGTATTGTTTATTTTTAATGTATATTATTTACGTTTTTTACTGTTCAGTAGTTATAAATTGCTGAACGATTCGATACAATAGTGTTTCTAAACCAAGTGTTTGTGCAAAAAAAAAAGTTTTGCAAATTAATTAATAAAGGTTCAAAATAAAAATACCGTTTTTGAAACCTGCCTGGTTTGATTAATTAGGCCTTGCATATCGATAAAAAAATAAAAGTTTGATTAATTGGTTTGATTTATATTTATGGATGGCTATGCATAAATACATTTATTTTAGACTTGATGACCTTAAATGTGGAGTTTTATTTCCTGTAGAAAATTATTTTTCCCCTTGATTAATCCCATTCTTGAATTATTGGAGTAGTACATCAGATGAGTAAGTGATTTTCGGCAATTAGATCATCGATATCGATTCGATCGACGGATTTTCTTTCCCTAGTGCGGATGATTTCTGTTGGGTTTAGATAATTAAAACTCTTAATCCTAGCTAGGGAGAAGGAGCTCCATCATGCGGGGAAACAATACATTTTAAGAAACAGACATTTAAAAAGAAAAGAAAATCATCACTAAAGCAAATATTTTTGATTTAGCTCTTGTAAAACACCATTTTACGAGAAACTCTTTACAAAGGACTCTAAATTGTTGTAACTAACAACTGTAATAAGAAAATAATTCGAAACAGTGATGTGATACTGATACGAAAGAAGTTCTCACGTATAATAAACTTAAATTAAGCAGTAGTAGTAAACATCTTTATTTCTAAAAAAGGGCTATCGACCTATCGGTCTTTCTGCCTTTGTTTAATACATGTACTCTTAATCTGAATAAAAAATAAATATGAAAATTCTCTTATTCTAGGTTAATAATCTTATTAAATAAACTTTCCAATGACAAGAAAAAATTATTTTATTGTCCAGTAGTCAGTTGCGTTTGTAAGTGTTCGAGTAGCGTTGATGTAGGGAAACGGAAGCGGGATTGTCTGGTTGGTCTTGTAAGACAAAGGGGATTCAGTATGGTCCAGTTGTAGGGGTTGTTTGTCCATTTTGTCTGTAGATGTATGAGTCTTTCCGAAATCTTTGTCATGTTGGTGCTAAATTAAGCATTAAACTCACGTTTAATAAAACCCCATGCTATTGTTAAAACCCGTGCGAAAGACAGTAATTGCTACACAATATATACAAGACAGTAAAGACAACTATTGCATGGTTAAAGACAGTAAAATTTTTCAATTAAATGATAACGCAAAGCAGCTTTAAGCGTTGATTAAAAGAAAAAACTCTCAATAAACCAGACTGTTATACATAATTGTGTGAAGGAAGATCTCAGCTATCCAATAATTAATACAAGTGAGGTCTTTCGATTCAATATTTTAAGTTGGGATACTTGGGGATTAGATGATGCTGTGGAGCTCCTTTATTTTGATCATGTAGTGGTTGGCCACTCAAAGACTAAACTTGTGTTTTTTTATAATTTTTTAAAATATCTTGGGAGGGTATTTAAAAAAAATAACCCGATGTCCTTCATGATTTAATGATACATGCTGATATTCAAATGGTATATTTATTTAAATGTATGTTGAGATGATTTTATTTAAAAAAAAATTCTCCTGGGTTTCAGTCAATTTTATTGTTTATTATTTACAATGTCACAAATACGTTTCGGTGTCTTTCTCCACCATCATCAGTTTGTCTAAAATATATATTTACAGTCATCATCAATTTAAATAGAAAACTTTCACCAAAATTCACATATTAAAATACAAATCACACACATATTAAAAAGTACATCAAGAACATTGGTTTTCAGGTGATGAGTCAGGACAAACATGTCTGGGAAAAGACTAGAACCTATTGTTTAGAGATTTAACTTACGCGTATAGTTGTTTCTACCTTCACATATGACTGGTCACTGAATTTTCCATATTTTACTCGATATCAAGCGAGCGAAACAAAAAAACTATTTATCTTTCGCCTTTTCTTTGCATTCTAGGAATTAGTGTTTATGTGAAAAGTGTTTATATTTCATTTACTTGGTACAATCAGTTCATGCATGCGATCATTTAATTAGTGTATGATACACAGAGCTAAGATTGTCTGTGTCTGATCTGAAATTCATTGCATTCTGATGTTTTTTAATCTGTATCATTTCATGGATTCTTTTCTTATTATAGTTGTTTTCATTGATTAATATTTTTGTGTTATCGAAATCAAAACTATGTAACTTTTGTTGTGCTAATGCTGTTCAATTTTCGTTAACCTTTCTTAAGCTATATTTATGTTCTTTGGGGATAGTTGTTCATTATTAGAACCTTTTTTATTTTTTCAATATTTTTTTGTCTGTATCCACAATGTGCTAATTTTATCGCTCTATCAGTAAGAGCTGTTACCACACTTTTTTTATATTGAATAGGTGCATACGATTGGTAATTCAAGTATCTACCAGACCTATTATTATTATTAAAATATTCCAAATCGGCTTCAAGCCTCCTCAAATACAACATTGCCAATGTTGGGGTTTTCTCGTGAGATATTAAGCAAACTGCGGCTAACTTAATAGATCTGGTATTCTGCTCAATATTTTTTGCCCTTAACCTCAAATCGAACCGGAATTGCATGTTGTGGTTTAAATATTTACTTATACGATTATTTGCAAAATAGTTCATTTAGAGCTCGATTTTACTCGTTTTATAGTTCTGTGAATGTCCAGAGATACTCACTTATTTAAGGCCTAATACCTTTTCTTGGTATTAGCTAGTCTTGCAGTTTTCATTTACAACCACTTGAGTCTCAGATTTAAAGCCCCTTAGGCAAGTAAGTACCAATTTTTTACTATAAAATCATTAAAAAGTAAGTGGTTGTTGGTATTCAGCATCTTATGTTTAATAATGCTCGGAATAAATTACAGCCAGATGCAACATACAATCTTCAATACTTTTGATCGACAATTATAATTTAAGAGGTGTATAATATATGGAAGAAATGATATTCTTTCCGAAATGGTTGAAGGGATACTTTACAAACATTTATGCTTTACATGTGAAACACATAATAGTAATAGAACTTCAATTCATTGGACAGAGAGAAGTTCCAAAAGTACCTCGATAACCAGATTTTTGATAGGTTTTATAATATTTATTTAATCTTAATACTTTGTATGGTAATCTAACTAAGTCGCTCAAGAGCATACTTGAGGTACAAGGTGTCCCAAAAGTAATGGCGCGAAACAAACTCTTTTGTGGGATTCCTGGTGCGGAAACATGATCATTTAACCCATCTTACCTTAGTGTTAAAGTTGGCAGTTATGCGCTTTTAGGCGTAAGAAATAAAGAAAATAAAGACACTCAATCTCTCTCAAAATACCCTTCTGAATTCGAAAAACTATAACATGGGCTAAACAAGCTCCCAAAAAAATTATTTTTCATCATAACATGCACATTTGTGACAAATGGGCCACACGTTGACTAACTTGTTACATTTTCCATTGATCCATGATTTGATAGGTTAAAAAATATATTTCAAGAAAATGAAGACCAATTGTAAAGTTACAAAGTGTAGTTTTGTTAGTAATGAAAAATTTACGATTCTGAGCAAATCGTACCTCAAATTAATCAGTTATTCTTGAGGTTTCTGTCCGATTCAGTTCAGAAACGTAATTAAATTGCTAAAGCAAGCCAATATTTAGATACCAAAATTAATAAACTCATAAATAATGGTAATGTTAATACAGAAATGGAGGGTCAAGATCAAAGTGATGAAAAACGGAAGCGTATGTCTTGTGGTCTATACACTAACTGGCCAGAGTCACTTAAGGGTGCCATTCAAGAATCATATGAATATGGGTTTCATTTTATAGTTACACAGATAACGTGTCCAAATTTCGTTAAGTTGTTTGGTGGACCTGACGCTCAACACGTTATTGGATGGACGGATAGAATGTTAACTTCGAATGAATGGAGCAGGCTAATTGTGGGTAAGTGATCCTAAGCAGTTACTTTAGGTAATTCTTTTTCTAAAAAGTATCTTTTAAAACTGGCTTTTCTTTATACAGTTATAATAAAAAGTGCGTAGAATCTTTCCACATATGACCAAGTAGGGGAGAAGCTTATACCTTGATGCGGATTTTTTTAAATCCTAAATTTGTACACAGTTTCGTGTTTTAAGATAAGATCTCTTGGCTGACTTGTAGATCATTTTTTGTGCGAATTGTTACTTCGATTTTGGACCCGGTAGTATTATAGCTTGAGACATTAATTTTAAAGCGTTACTGCGTTTCCACATTGTACTTTTTCAGATCTAAATCGAAAATATGTATTATTTTTGCTATTCCTAGAACCCAGCTAGTAGGTGTATGGTAGGTGCTAGCTTGAACATTAAGTGCTCAATAGCAATGGTGCTGCACATAGTGGCAAAACAATTATTGCTTTTGAGAGCTCTTTGGGTATTGGATACTTAAAGAAGGGTTTTGGGTGATTATTGCGGCTATATAGAAATATATTAATTTTTCCCTGCCAATTTTGTTAGGCAAACATTACTGATTGTTAAATTGTGACGTTTATTACTTTTATGACTTCGGACTGGCATCCTTTTATGGTGTTCAATGTAAAATTATCTTCAGCGTCTAATCCTGAATCGCCAACACAGACTAAAATATCTTGAGTGATCATCTAAGTTGTAGATTTCATCAGCGTTGGTGCTATTTTTATAACACCTGCTTAAGCTTCTCGAAAAAATGTGGAAGCATAGCGCTGATTGAAGCTGGTTGATCGAGTTAAACTTTTTGCTTGTGGTTTCTTAATCTTAGGCAGTTTCTGCGCTTTACAAAATCCAAATATCACTGTTTTCCAGCCAGACATTTGCTTTCTCGAGAAGCAGAAATATTTTTATTATTTGCCTTTCCAAAATCGAATGCAAAGATCTCGATGAGAAAGGCTGTAAACGATGCAAAAATAAACACGTAACACCGTCAGAATAAATTGTCTACACCCCAATTTTTATATAAGACATGCGAACATTCTATAGACGAACTGTGTAAATGAATAAAAATCAATAAAATCACATTCAAATACTTACTTTTGGGGGTGCGTAAAAGTATGAACTGCAAGACAACCGGTTAACAGAAATGACTAAAACGACGGCTCACATATGGCCACAGGATGTATCACCTAACACCCTGAGTTTGCTTACAGTTTCCCCGATAAATTTGAAATTATGTGAATTGATCAAGGTTCAACATGGTTCAAGGTACAAGCTTATCCCCCATTTATTTAGTATTTATTTGCAATCGTTTGTAACATTCTAATACAATGGTACTGCAAGCAACGAAATTGTGACTTTATTTTTCTTTTATTAATGGCATGAACAGAGCCTCTATAATACCTGAACGGATTGAGAGAAATTTCAATTCTCTGTACTTATAATCCGTTTGTACCTGGTATATTTTGTTGCAGCTGAATTATCGCGAAGTATTGATGTCGACAGTGATGTAGATGATATAAGAAGAAGTAACAAAGCGATTTTAGAAAAAGAATTAGGTTTCGCTTCACATTTAGGTGTTCCCGCAATTCTATTGTATCTCACTAAACCAAAAAATATTCAGTTAGCAAGAATCGTTAATGACAAATTGGTATCTGGTTATACCTACTCAGTGTGGATTCAAGTACGTTGTTTTTCCGTAGTTATCAGCAGTGTTCTGAATGCTTTTAATGTTATATTTGTAGATTCCGATGGTACATCCGTCTCGGTCCGACCCAATAGGTGAAATCGAGCATGATACTTGGGATTGGTGGAACGATTTTCGTTCATTTTGCGATTTTGACAAACGTATAGGGCTTGTGCTTGAAATTCCTGACGTTAAAAATGCGCCAAGTTCTGAAGAATTAGATAGATGGGTAATGCGCTGCACTTTGAACTTAACTTCATTAGTAATTGTGATTTGTTTCGTTTAGATTGGGGAACCAATTAAAGCTTTAGTATTGAAATCATCTTTCTTCTTAATAAATCAATATGGAAAACCAGTTCTACCGAAAGTTCATCAAGATCTTGTACAGAGATTCATGTCGATAGACGTTCAATACATCATTCACTTGGATGTGGAAGTTGGAGATCACAGTCTCTATGTAAAGTATATGAACTTTTTAGGAAAGAAATTGTATATGTGCGATACCATGAGCCAGTTTGTGCAAGGGTTAGAAATTATATTATTAATACCGAATGCTTATAAAATATTTCATAAAAAAATGGACGGAAAACTTTTGTCACCATTCTAAAACACTCATTGGAAGCTCAAACTCATAATGGTAGTAAATTTTAAACAACATTTTAGATGTGAAGACTATTTGCAAAATCCCTTGCAGCCACTGGCGGAGCATTTAGAGGCGCCGATATATGAGGTGAGTCCTTGTAAACAATTTAATCAAGACGTGGAAATCCAACTGATCACATTTACTTTAATTATCCAGGTATTTGAAAAGGATCAAACTAAGTATGATACTTATCAAAAGGCTTTTCATAATGTCTTAGAACAGTGGTCGGAAGATAGAATTCCAGTGGTAATGGTGGTTGGGGCTGGAAGGGGTCCTTTGGTGCAAGCAGTCCTGAATGTATCAAATATTTTGTCGAAAAAGGTACTTAATTCTCTTAGAATCAAAGTTTTAGTTCTCAGTATATCTTCGAGAAAAATTTATTTTTACGATAACCACTTCCAAAGTTTATTGAGCGCATAATTGTTTGTTCTCAGGTGAAAGTATACGCTGTGGAAAAGAATCCGTATGCAATGAATACATTGGCACATCGAAATAAATTTGAATGGAATTCCCAAGTAACTTTGGTGAAGCAAGATATGCGGAACTGGCAGGCTCCAGAACTTGCTGATATTTTAATATCTGAGCTACTCGGTAAGACTTATAGCTTAATAGCAATTTATTGTGCAATTTGTTGAGTTTGTAAACAGTAATATCGACTAGTGAATGTATGAAACATGTGAGCAGAAATTTCGAGCAAAACTAAAACTGCACAGAAAAACTGACTATTGTGACTTATCTAGACTCAATATTTGTTTTTCACAGTAGTATTTAAATTCAAAAACCAATTTACGAAATGAATTAAATGGAAAATGTTCTATTCAAACGTTATTTTGATTAAAAAAGGTTCATCCTGTATAATGGCAATTGATTTAAAGCAAGTAAATTTTTCTTATTTTTGAAGTATTTTCCTCAATTTTGTTATAACAGCGCAAATACGGGCAGCGGTCTTAGTGAGACACCTTGTATGAAAGTTGTTACCCTTTTAAAAGAACAACGGTTTAGTAGGTTTTAAATTACTTTTTAATTATTTATTGATCATAACTTTTTATTACAATTGTCTACATTCATATAGAACTTTATTCTGTAGGCTGAACTTTGATTTTATTTTTGCATTCCTTAAAAGCTTGTCATATGCCGACTATTTCATAAATTTAAAGAAGAACGCTATATTTTTTAAGTATTTGCATAGTCTGAATCCTCAAATTAAACCATCAGATATAATTTTTTTTTATCATACACAAGGTTTTAAAAATAAACTTGCGTGCATAGAAATCGGCCCACTGTAAACCTGTAACTTTTGACTTTAACTATATTTTTTTCAAAAACTATTCATCAGATCAAAAAAATAAATATGCTGTTTAAAAGACAATTTAATATGCTTTTATATGCGTAGCAATCGGTAAACCAATGAAACGTATTTATGTGGTGATTTTAACGAAAATAAAAAAATTATCAAATATTAAAATTATTGCGTTTGCAATGAAATTTGCATTTTAATTCGTTTTTCATAATCTCAATAGTGGTTAAGTGTGTTAGTTTAATGCATACTACACCACAAAAAGCCGGCCAAGTTATTGCTTTAATCGAAAATGGACTTAGTCAGCGAGCTGTTGCTAGACAATTGGATATGACACGCGCAAGCAGGTTCGAAGAGTGTGCAAACGTTATGAGGAGACTGGATCCTTTCATAGGCGACCTGGAACAGGCACAAGGCGATTTACAACCGCTCATGATGACCGCTTTATTGGGTCAACAACATTAAGAAATCGTCACCTTAATACCGTTCAAGTGCAACGACAGCTCCGTGAGGTGCGAGGAGTGGCTATTAGTCAGTGGACAGTAAGAGAAAGACTACAGGAAAATAACCTGACCCCTAAAACACCTGCGATTGGTCCAAAACTTACTCCAGCTCATCGGCAAGCACGCCTGCGTTTTGCACGGTATCATCTGAATTGGACGTTGGAACAATGGGGATCTGTTCTGTTCTCAGATGAGACCAGAATATGCCTCCATGGTAGCGACCGAAGAAGGAAAGTGTACCGAAGACTAAGAGAGCGATTTGCAGATTGTTGCTTTGAAAAGCGGAGTGCTTATGGAGGTGGTTCCTGTATGATCTGGGGTGCAATTTCTATAGGAGCACGAACCGACCCTGAATTCATTCGTAGGGGCGACCGTGTTCACGGAAGAAGAGGTTTAACGGCTGTTAGATATATCGAGGCGATTTTAGCAATTCATGTGGTACCGTACGTCGACTACACTGGAGACGAATTGACCTTTATGCATGACATGCCAGGCCGCAGACCGCAAGAATCGGGCAGGATTACATTGCAGAAGTTGGTTTTCGGGTTATGGAGTGGCCAGCATACAGTCCTGACCTAAATCCGATCGAATACTTATGGGATGGGGTAAAACGAAGACTTCGAGCTACACCTAATACCCCAAACTCGATCCCAGAGCTTATTGTTGCAGTAGAAGACGAGTGGTTTAACATCCCTCAAGAAACAATAGCAAACTTGATTAGATCTATGCCTAATCGTATGAGATAATTTATTAGGGAAAGAGGAGGTCATACCCATTATTAAAAAATTAAGTGTTAAGTTTTAAATTGTCATTAACCATATTTATGTTAATAACAAAAAAGCTTAATTTCCTTTAATGCATTAATTTCACTATTTTAAACATAGGATACTCACAAAAAGTCAAAAGTTTACTGTAGGCCGATTTCTATGCACGCAAGTGTAGTTATTTTTTGAAATATCGAAAATTTTCACAAGAAAAAGTTTATCAAAACTGGTTGAATTTTCATCTCAAAGTTCTTTCATCTTCTGTTAATAATCAGGCTGTATAGTTTTGTCGAAAACTACATAATTCTAATAAATAATTTTGGTAATAAGCATTTTATAATGATTAAAACCGCGCTAACTTTTTAGTTTTTAAAGTTAAATGTGCCAAATTTATTCTAGTTTTAGAATTGATTAAAATATGTAACAATTTTTTATATTTTAGGATCTTTTGGGGATAATGAACTATCGCCCGAATGTCTCGACGGTGCCCAACGCTTTTTGAAAAAAGACACGGGAATATCCATACCATGTCAATATACATCGTTTATTGCACCCGTGCAGTCTTTAAAGATTTTTAATGAAATTAAAAATAATAGAATGCCAGACAAAACTTTAAAGCAGGCTTACGAATGTCCATATGTCGTATGTATTTATTTCCCGCTCGAATTAGTCGAAACTGTCGTTATTTATTGCTAATAATTTTAGGTGCATTTAGCTAACTTTTATCAGCTTGCACCAACGGAACCCCTGTTTGTTTTTAACCATCCAAATTTTCCGGCAAGCGGGGAAAATCCCGACAATAAGAGATATAAATCAATTAGGTTTCCTCCTGTGAAGAAAGCGGTAGTTTTGACCGGATTTTCGGGTTTCTTTGAGACAGTACTTTATGGGGATGTAACGTTGTCCACTAATCCAGAAACACATACGCCCGATATGGTAAGTTTATCGTTGCAGATGTTTTATAGCTAGTTCATGATTGGAACAATTTTTCGAGCGCGGTTTTCATTATTTCAAAGAGATTAACGAAAATGTACTTTTTTCAGATATCGTGGTTTCCAATATTTTTTCCTCTGTCAGCGCCAGTGCACTTAAAAGCCGGAGATGTAGTGAGAGTTTCGTTCTGGCGTGAAGAAACCGTAGAGAAAGTATGGTATGAATGGTGCCTCGAATCTCCGTATAGAACCGCTGTAATGAATCCTAATGGCAGGTCGTACTTTATCAAGAAGCATTAAATTTGATCTAAGTCTTAAGGGTAACTAATTAAATAAAGTATTTTATTTTTTTATGATTATTGTTGAATTTTGTATGAACATCAGCGAAAAATCAACATGCAGCAGTAATGTTTCCATAAGTGTTTTGTAAGACAGTTTTTAACATGAAATTTAAGTTAAAGCATAATTATTAAATTGATAATATTCTCAATTTGCAGTTTTTTATTTAACAATATCCTGCATGAATCTTTCACCCAATTAGTGGTGTTAATTAATACCGGATTTAATTCTTTTATCCAAGCCAACAAGGGATAGTTTATGTAATCCGGCGTCTTTATTTTCTTTGTAGTAGTCATTAACATTCCTGCCTTGTTGAGTTTCTGTTACCTAAGATTTTATGCGCTTTTCTTAAATTCAATGACGTCACAGCAATTTGGCAATATTTTCGGCTCTTTTTCTCTGTATTCATAATTGGCAAATGTCATCCTTCGACATTGGGATTTAATTTAACCTCAAATATTTCCAAAATAAACAAAATATAAATCAGTCATACTAGTTACAAAGCTCTATATTTGTCTGAAAAAAAAATACCATTGTTTAAGTGAAACTGAAACCAACAATATGGCTTTAAATGTGTACGTGGGCATTTGGAGCGACGACAAATTACGCCGAATTACAGTGGATGACTTGGATTTGGATTCAAATGTTGCAGTCTTGAAGCTCCATTTAGCCAAAGAACTTGGGAATAGTGCATGTGGTATGCTATTTATTACAATTCGGTTCTTTCTGTGATCTTGGTTCAAAGCTTTATTAAAAAATGTTTTCTTTTGCGTCGTTTCAAGGTTACCGAAGTTAGCACACAAAGAAAGTGGTAGGGATTTGCTTCAATATAGAAATTCCAATTTTTTATTCACATGTGCTTCTAGATATAGATTTTTGACCATAATTCATTGGGATTAGTCACAACACATAAAAGACATGCCATTTTTAAAAGAAAGGGATATACTTTGCATGTTACACTAATGGTGAATTTAAACATTTGGTCTTAGCTTTAAAAAAGATTGTGCTGTGTATTTCAATTCACCTTAAATTCCAACTGTATAAACTGTCCCATTGAAATACACAGCACATTCGTTCTTAGAGCCCAGAATAACTATCTAAGATTAAATTCTGTATAAGCCAATGTAGAAAATAATCACACCTATACAAAAAGTTTGCGTGTATATTCCAATTATATGTTGGTCGTTATTATAACAAACTATATACACTTGCGTGCATAGAAAACGGCCCACAGTAAACTTTTGACTTTAACTATATTATTTTGAAAAACTATTCATCAGATCAAAAAAAGAAATATGCTGTTTGAAAGACAATTTAATATGCTTTAATGTGAGTATAAATTATTGTCAGTATCCTATGTTTAACATAGTGAAATTAATGCATTAAGCAAATTAAGCTTACTTTTAAACTATTAAGTTATTGACAATTTAAAAATTAACACTTAATTTTTTAATCATGGGTATGACCTCCTCTTTCCCTAATAACTTCTCTCATATGATTAGGCATAGATCTAATCAAGTTTGCTATTGTTTCTTGAGGGATGTTAAACCACTCTTCTTCTACTGCAACAATGAGCTATGGGATCGAGTTTGGGGTATGAAGTCTAGCTCGAATTCTTCGGTTTAGCTCATCCCATAAGTGTTCGATCGGATTTAGGTCAGGACTGTATGCTGGCCACTCCATAACCCGAAAACCGACTTCTGCAATGTAATCTTGCACGATTCTTGCGGTGTGCGGCCTGGCATTGTCATGCA
This sequence comes from Dendroctonus valens, assembly GCA_024550625.1. NCBI lineage: Eukaryota > Metazoa > Arthropoda > Insecta > Coleoptera > Curculionidae > Dendroctonus > Dendroctonus valens. The sequence goes on along the minus strand of JAJTJO010000001.1, from coordinate 580,404 downwards.
TAAAGGTAAATTCGTCTCCAATGTAGTCGACGTAAGGTACCACATGAATTGCTAAAATCGCCTCGATATATCTAACAGCCGTTAAACCTCTTCTTCCGTGAACACGGTCGCCCCTACGAATGAACTCAGGGTCGGTTCGTGCTCCTATAGAAATTGCACCCCAGATCATACAGGAACCACCTCCATAAGCACTCCGCTCTTCAAAGCAGCAATCTGCAAATCGCTCTCTTGGTCTTCGGTACACTTTCCTTCTTCGGTCGCTACCATGGAGGCATATTCTGGTCTCATCTGAGAACAGAACAGATCCCATTGTTCCAACGTCCAATTCAGATGATCCCGTGCAAAACGCAGACGGGCTTGCCGATGAGCTGGACTAAGTTTTGGACCAATCGCAGGTGTTTTAGGGGTCAGGTTATTTTCCTGCAGTCTTCAGTCTTACTCTCCACTGACTAATAGCCACTCCTCGCACCTCACGGAGCTGTCGTTGCACTTGAACGGCATTAAGGTGACGATTTCTTAATGTTGTTGACACAATAAAGCGGTCATCACGAGCGGTTGTAAATCGCCTTCAGCCTGTTCCAGGTCGCCCATGAAAGGATCCAGTCTTCTCATAACGTTTGCACACTCTTCGAACCGCTTGCGCGTGTCATATCCAATTGTCTAGCAACAGCTTGCTGGCTAAGTCCATTTTCGATTAAAGCATAACTTGGCCGGCTTTTTGTGGTGTAGTATGCATTAAACTAACACACTTAAACACTATTGAGATTATGATAAACGAATTAATATGCAAATTTCAGTTGCAAATGCAATAATTTTCATATTTGACAATTTTTTTATTTTCGTTACAATCACCACATAAACACGTGTCATTGGTTTACCGTTTGCTAATCATATAAACGACAAGCCTTCTTGATAAATTTATACTCACATTAAATTGTCTTTCAAACAGCATATTTCTTTTTTTGATCTGATGAATAGTTTTTGAAAAATATATAGTTGAAGTCAAAAGTTTACAGTGGTCCGATTTCTATGCACGCAAGTTAACTTTGCACACACTTGTAACACTAATGGTGGATTTATACAGAATTTACACTTAGGGTTAAACATTTGGTCTTATCTTTAAAAAAAATTGTGCTGTGTCTTTCAATTGACCTTAAATTCCTACTGTATAAACCGTCCCATTGAAATACACAGCACATTAGTTCTTAGAGCCCAGAATAACCATATAAGATTAAATTCTGTATAAGCCAATGTAGAAAATAATCACACCTGTACAAAAAGTTTGCGTGTATATTTCAATTATATGTTGGTCGTTATTATAACAAACTATATATTTCTGGTTTTATTAAACTGAACAGAACTGACCTTTTGTGGCTTGCACTTGGAAGATGGTAAGCCAATATCAAGTTATGGGATTACCTCAGGTGTGACTATTCATGTCACAGAAAAACTACACGTAAAGCAAGCCAACATCTCAGAACCGACGAAAATTACCGAATCCGACATTCAAGAGCTTGTCAGCAGCTATAGGAACTTTAAATCACTGCCTACTTATAGGAGTACGCTTCATGTACGTGCTGCAATTAGTAGTATTTATGTACTGTATTTATATCTAAAAATTGTATACCTAGAGATTGGAAAATCCGTCGGAATTGGATAAAGTTATAGCTGCAGTGCCTGGTTTGGAATCAGACGAAATTGCCATTGCCTTCATCTCAAAGCCCGATTTATTTACAAAAATGGATGATCCGAAGACATGTCGTCAGGTAAACGAGTCTAAAACCAAACACTTGTTCTTACTACATATGAATATGGTTGTTAGATAGGGGAAAAGCATCCATACATTTTGGCGGCAACACGTTACATAGTCACCGAGTTTTATAAAAGTACTACCCTGACATCCACTTCAACTCTTCAATCTCCACCATCTACTGGACATTCTTATTCATTAGACGCCCTATCTGATGACGATGAAGAAATGGAAGATGACGGACCTTCATCAGATGGTGCAACTATTACTGCTGCACATCTAGCAGCTGCTCTAGCTGAAGCAACAGCTGAATCTGCAACTTCTTCTACAGCTACACGATCGGCTACCACTACTTCAGCTCATTTAGCTGCGGCTTTAGCTCAAGCTGCCAGATCTGCAGGGTCATCGGCCACTGTTGCAGCTGCATCATCTGGAGCAGCAACGGAATCATCCAGTGCGGCACGCATTACTAATGAAATGTTACAACAAGTTTTCGCACCAACAGTCGGGTAAAGATAATACATATAAGTTAAGAAAAAAAGTCCAAGGTTATTATCTTCCAAAGTTAACAACGAATCAGTTTTATGTTAAACAAGGTAGTGACGGTTGAGAAAATTTTCTCTTGCATAATCAAGTTTCAAAGGAAATGAATTAAATAAAAAATTGTACACTGTCGGTGAATGAGCAACGATAACTTTATAATCTTCGTTATTTATTTGGTCGCATACAATTTTTATTTTTGTTAGGTATGGACCATATTTAAGCCAAATGAGGGAACTGGGTTTAAACAATGAAGTGCTCAATTTAAGAGCTCTGATGGCAGCAGGTGGCGATCTTCAAGCTGCTATCGAGCTGGTTTTTAATGGAGCATTAGATGACTGAAATCAGTGACATAATTCGGAATTGGATGGGAAATGCGGTATTAAATTATACACGTTTTCATTGTCTTTCTACTCTAAGCCGTGCATTGCATTATATCCTATGCAATAAGCTATATAATAAATTTATTTGATACTGTTATATTGAATCTTAGATGATGTACCGCTTTATTTTGTTTATCGTTTTAACATGTAAATACATCGGCGATTTCTGTACACTTTTTATTACCAAATTAGATGTGAAAGAATTAAGTCAACATTTCTGGGTGAATAAATTGTGCTTTTGCAGTTTTTGTTGTAAGTTGTAATGGTGAGAACAACTATTACTTTTTAATTGTAACGTTAATGAAGACCAGCAAACAACTTCATGGTGTGGATAAAATGTAACAAGAAGTCTGTGATTTTACTGTCTTATGGGTATTATACCGTAGCGAATTACATGATTGACGATATTCCGATATTGGTAAATATGTACAACATTCTAATTAGTTTCCGACTGCTCAACATCCGCAGAAACATGAACGGTTCTTCCTGACGAAGTTAACTTCAATTTAATTTTCCGATACAGGCCTGGGCACCGAAACTAAAGTTTTGAATAGCTTTAAAGCTAATAGAGATTTTTGATCAAATATAGGCATTTAGATGGAAACAGATTTGAAACAATGCTGTTTTTAACTTTCACAAAATGGGTTTTAATCTTAGTATTGTTTTTCAACTGTAACATTCTAACGGAGAAAGCAAAAAGTTTAATTGAAAATTATCGATTGAACCGTACATCGCATTCAACATTCGGAAAGTTAGATGTTGTTAATTCGTTTAAAATTTAATACAATCAGTTTTTGTCATTTATATAGAAATGTTGCAAAATTAATTATTGTTTATTTAAAACATAAAAAAACTTATTAGCCAGATCGATTATCAGTAGTTTTGGACGGATATTAACTTTTTTAATTAACTAAAAATAATGCTTTTGAGGAACGCAAACGTCCGAAATAGAAATTGTTTTATAAAAGAGCTCACCTTCTTACATAAGCACCCGCAACTAATTAAGTGGTTCTGATGACTAAAAATGAAAAATAAACATTTATATAGTCATCAAAACAATTATTAAGACAAACATTGTTTAGACTGTTTTCCTGCAAAAAAAAAATTTAAGCTTGTTTTTTAAAACACATTTTAGTGTCCAGAAGTGCACTACCTTCATTTGGCGATTTAGTCGAATACCCCTCGCATATCTACCAAAAACACCATTAATAATTGCACACCCCATATATTTGCAACATCTTTTAAAAACTGTTTTTTCAATAGAATTAAAAAAGTAGTACATTTGGAGGTTTGTTCAACTTTATCGTGTTTTCAATCGTTTTGGAATGCAGTTTAGAAGACTGGTATCCATATACAGGGTTTCCTGCTTTATTTGAAACAATCTAATGTGGAAACGAGAAGGAATTTTTTATGCAATTTTTCGTAATTTATAAAGCTCTTCTAGTTCTTCAGCTATGTGAGGTGCTGTATTCATACAGTAGTTATTTATCCTGTTAAGTTTAAGTATAGCACATGTTAGATGATTCATACTTAGAATTCAAAGAAGATGCAAATTTAAATAAAAAGCAGGTGCTTCCAATGAAAAAAAGTTGATGGTCGTAACGTATTTTTGAACCTCCCTGTATAAATAAATTTCGAATAAAAAACTCGCATTGACGCGTTTTTTCCAAAAAACAGTCCGCTGAATTTTGAATGAATTTAAACATTTCTTATGCATTTCAGTAAGTTTTTATATATAAACTTGCGTGCATAGAAATCGGCCCACGTGTAAACTTTTGACTTTAACTATATTTTTGATAAAAACTATTCATCAGATCAAAAAAAGAAATATGCTGTTTGAAAGACAATTTAATATGCTTTAATGTGAGTATAAATTTATCAAGAAGGCTTGTCGTTTATATGCGTAGCAAACGGTAAACCAATGAAACGTGTTTATGTGGTGATTGTAACGAAAATAAAAAAATTGTCAAATATTAAAATTATTGCGTTTGCAACTGAAATTTGCATATTAATTCGTTTTTCATAATCTCAATAGTGTTTAAGTGTGTTAGTTTAATGCATACTACACCACAAAAAGCCGGCCAAGTTATTGCTTTAATCGAAAATGGACTTAGTCAGCGAGCTGTTGCTAGACAATTGGATATGACACGCGCAGCGGTTCGAAGAGTGTGCAAACGTTATGAGGAGACTGGATCCTTTCATAGACGACCTGGAACAGGCAGAAGGCGATTTACAACCGCTCGTGATGACCGCTTTATTGTGTCAACACCATTAAGAAATCGTCACCTTAATGCCGTTCAAGTGCAACGACAGCTCCGTGAGGTGCGAGGAGTGGCTGTTAGTCAGTGGACATGAATGCTTTGCCTCGCGGCGACCCGCCTAGCTTTCGCCATTAGGTCCATTAATCTCCAACCCGTTAGGACACTACTGTCTCAAAAAACCACTATCACGGAAGTCCATCTCCGTTCCTTGGACCATCCACCCAACCAATTAGCGGGGAGGATGGTGAGCACCAGTCAGCCCTGAGTTTTCCCATCCACGATCTTTCTACCTTCTGGCATTTACATCTCCGACAATTCCTATCAATATGGATTCCTATCAATACGCCGGGGGCAGGCGTGCTCGAGATCAGACAAGTCCTTGCTCTCACATCTTCCCAAAATCCAAATCACTTGACCCAAAACAGTCCATTTACGTTACTCCCCTTAATGATCACCTTTCCATCTTAGTCCCTCTATACCATTTCCAAACAGCTCCCTTAATTCACTATCCCGTCATGCAAAACCCCTTACTATCCGTCGGAGATGAGCGGTACCTTACTCATCCCCTCTCGACCCAACAACACTCCAACTCTCTCTCTCTCTCCCTAACCGTTTCTGCGGATGTGGCCGACAGCCTCCATGGCTCATTCCACTACCGCAATCCCGTCGGACTTGTCAGCCGCTTAGCCGACCATGCTGCTCGTGAGTCTTATGCACGGTCTCCCAGGGAATACCACGAGGAGGTGGACTGACTTATTCCCTATTAGTCAGTGGACAGTAAGACGAAGACTGCAGGAAAATAACCTGACCCCTAAAACACCTGCGATTGGTCCAAAACTTACTCCAGCTCATCGGCAAGCACACCTGCGTTTTGCACGGGATCATCTGAACTGAACGTTGGAACAATGGGGATCTGTTCTGTTCTCAGAGGAGACCAGAATGTGCCTCCATGGTAGCGACCGAAGAAGGAAAGTGCACCGAAGACCAAGAGAGTGATTTGCAGATTGCTGCTTTGAAGAGCGGAGTGCTTATGGAGGTGGTTCCTGTATGATCTGGGGTGCAATTTCTATAGGAGCACGAACCGACCCTGATGTCATTCGTAGGGGCGACCGTGTTCACGGAAGAAGAGGTTTAACGGCTGTTAGATATATCGAGGAGATTTTAGCAATTCATGTGGTACCTTACGTCGACTACATTGGAGACGAATTTACCTTTACGCATGACAATGCCAGGCCGTACACCGCAAGAATCGTTCAAGATTACATTGCAGAAGTCGGTTTTCGGGTTATGGAGTGGCCAGCAAACAGTCCTGACCTAAATCCGATCGAATACTTATGGGATGAGCTAAAACGAAGAATTCGAGCTAGACTCATACCCCAAACTCGATCCCAGAGCTTATTGTTGCAGTAGAAGAAGAGTGGTTTAACATCCCTCAAGAAACAATAGCAAACTTGATTAGATCTATGCTTCTTTTAAATTGTCAATAACCCTTTTTATGTTAATAATAAAAAAGCTTAATTTGCTTACTGCATTAATTTCACTATGTCAAACATAGGATACTTACAATAATTTATTACTCACATTAAAGCATATTAAATTGTCTTTCAAACAGCATATTTCTTTTTTTGATCTGATGAATAGTTTAAAAAAATATATATAGTTAAAGTCAAAAGTTTACTGTGGGCCGATTTCTATGCACGCAAGTGTATATTATTATATATAGTTATTTGTATTATATATATTAATTTGCAGAAATGTGGAAAAGCTGGGAAGAATGTGAAGACCCGTGAAATAGAGCTCATTTAAAAATAACCATACATTCGAGTTGAAAGTTTTTCAGTTTTGAAACGTAGATTTTCGAACGAATGTCATCGTCCGTTATCGTAAAAAGGGCTGACTTTTATTAGTTTGATTGAATATAGATTTAGCAATATCAGTTTTGTTATACCTAAAGAAAACCGATGAATGAAATGATTCTCACCTGAAAGACACCCTGAACATGATAACTCGATTTCGGTCGTACCGATCACAGTCGGCAGCTTTTGCCCATTAAGCACGAACTTGTGCATATTTTGCTTACTTTTCGATGTCTCACGGCCAATTGCCATGCAAATAATTGATAAAAATATAGATAAAAGTCCAAAAATTGCAATTAAAGCATCAAAGTTCGAAAGCATTGAGATAACCTCAAAATGTCAAAATTCAATGGGCTTTCTACATGAATGGGACGCATTGGACCAATAGGAACAGGGATGTCCCGAGGAATGCGCTACTACGCGGAATTCCCGTAACTGCCGTAGTAAAAATTCTTGAAATATTTGTCAATGTCGCGCGGCAGTTCAAGGATGCGCCGGTCCATTTTTGGCATTCTTGTCTGCATTCCGAAGCGGATTCCTGATGAGAGTGGCTTTAAAAATTAAAGACCGATGGACTATTGAAATATGAATGTTATATGTAAGGTCATTTCAGGGTCGTTACTCAAATCTTGAGTTTACACGTCGGAAACGAGTTAAGCTCAGCTTAAGCCTTTAAAAGCCATATTATTCCACCTCACAATATATAAATGCGTTTTTACTTGATTTCCGAATCTCGATGTTATTATTTTTTGTCGCTAATAACCAATCTGGATCAAAAGCGACTGCACGTTCTCGTAGCAACTTAAAGTCAGCGACAGAAATAGATGTTTTATGCTCCGACAGTTTTATGCTCCGACGTTTTGTCTCCAAGAAACCATCATCAACTTCGTTTTTTCAAATACGGCTCTGTCTGTTTAACAGCAAATTCTCAAACCCCTTTTCATTATGAATTCAACGATGTTTAATTATGTTTTGGTCATTTTTTAAAATTAATATTGTGAAAATTGTGAACACCATTGTGAAAAATTTTGCGTTAAGCAATAAAAATGTAGCAGACTAAATTAGTAAACAAATTAAAAAAACTACAAGATTTATTATACGAAAAAAAGTGTTTTTGTCTCTGTAAAGAGTGGCGGAAGATTTTCAAATGCAGATAAGTTTGATATGTTGTCATGTTTTATTTTGAGTCAGAAAAACTCCGTGTGACGGTGCATTTGTGAAAAAGAAACAGCGCTGAGGAGGAATTAAACAAAAGTGTTATTGGAAATTACTAGAAACTCTGGAGTTTCAACTCCAAAAATTGAAAAAAATTGATTATTCCAAGATGAATTTCATTTAAAAAAAGCGAAGGTTTAATCCTTTTAAGTACAGAGTGTGCCAGGAGCTTATACCAGGTGATCCAGAGAGACGCCGAACATTCTGCGAATGGTAAGTATATTAGAAAATGTCAAGCGGCCGAAAATTTTCCTTGCGAAATAATATGGTATGACAAATTTTTGTTTCCAATAGTCGCGCTGTTAACAGAAGAAATGTACATTTTTGGTGCAAACAAAATCCTCATTTATACAAAGAGTCAAGACACTAACATAGATTCGGATTTAACATCTGGGCTGGAATTTTGGGAATAAGTATAATGGGTAAATCAGGTTAAAATATATTAAGAAGAAGCCCTCGAAAATCTGCCTTTCACAATTCAAGAAGGGTTAGAGAATAACTGTCGGTTCGACATTTAGCACTTATTGGAGACACCATGGCCAGCACGTGTAGTTATATCCCTAGAAAACTTTTCATGGATCAAAGTACGAGAAGAAATGTTTTAAAGCCATGCGACCCGAGAAGCACTCGGCGCTCGAGCACCAGGACTACGAGTGTGAAATTGGCTACTGGCTATGGGAAAGTAGGTAAGTAGCCGCCAATGCATAAAATCTGCAAGTGGAACGTTCAAGGACTGAATAAACCCGGAAAATTGATGATTGTCGAAAAGGACCGTGGAAGACTTAGCCATTGTTGGCATATCAGAAAGTCACTGGAGAAATAGTGGCCACTACGTATCGCAGAACGGCAACCTTATACTATCCCCAGGAAATGACTCACAATCCATCAACGGGGTCGCCTTTATAATACATAAACACTTAAAGGATACGGTACTTGGCTACGAAGCAGTCAGCGACCGTATCATCACCGTCAAAATAAAGGCCCAGCCAGTAAATCTAAACCTTATCCAAATATATGCCCCCACATCCACATCGTCTCAGGACGACATCGACAACTTCTATGGATCACTCTCCCAGACACTCTTGAAGGTTCCAAACAGGGAGCTTTTAATAATTCTGGGTGATTTTAATGCCAAAATTGGAGAAACAAAAGCCGACTCACACCTAAGATCAGTCGTAGGGCAGTATGGAACGGGAGCAAGAAATGAACGTGGGGAGATGCTAATCGAATTTTGTACAGACAATCAGCTATCAATCGCTAACTCGTACTTTCAACACTATGTCAGGAGATTGTACACATGGAGATCACCAGATGGACACACACGCAATCAGATGGACTATTTATTAATAAAAAGTAGATGGAAAAGCTCGATTAGAGATATAAAAACCTACCCCGGTTTGGACTGTGGTAGTGGTCACAACGCATTGGTCGCACAGCTTTGTTTAAAGCTGCGCAAGGATCGACAACGACCATCTAAACCCGGACTAAAACTTTGGAATATAGGCAACGAAACCACATTCAAACACAAAATCGAGGGAGCTTTGACAACTATTACACAAGAAAAAGCAGAGCGTATGGATGCTAATGACCTCTGGACAGAGATGGAACAAGCCTGTAAATGTGCGGCCGCGCTAACTGATACAGATAAGAACGACCATCCCAAAAAAACATGGATAACTCCACCAACATGGAATTCTATAACCATAAGGGCATTGACGATGGCAACAATAAACAAAAATATAGCGAACTTGGCAAAACGATCAGCAGGAGTATAAATAACGACAAAAACCTATACATAGCATCAATATGCGAAGACATCGAAAAGCAAGCTAACTCAAACCAACCTCGAGTACTTTTTAAAAAAGGTAAAATGCTTTCAAAACCCTTCAAAGCTGAATCACCTTCCAATCAAGGACATGCATGGAGTTAGGTTGACAACAAAAACTGAAATCATAGAACGATGGCGGCAATACAGCGAGAATCTGATGGCCTCAGAAGAAGAGAATGGGTAGAGCGACGATGATCTAGAAAGCATCCAGCAACGCGAACCTCCTGTACTAAAATCCGAAGTAGAAGCCGCTCTGAGCAAGCTTAACAATCACAAATCTCCTGGATCTGACAAGAACGTCGCTGAAATGCTGAAAAGCAGCGACAACAAAGGCACAGATCTACTACATCAAATATGCAAAAAAGTATGGGAAAACGGTAAATGGCCCGAAAGATGGACAGAATCAGTCTACATCCCTATACCTACATAAAAAGGGAGCTAAAGATGAATGTGGCAACTACAGAACCATCGCTTTGATTAGCAATGCTAGTAAAGTTCTCTTGCAAATCATACAGGAACGATTAAAGAACTACCTTCTACCTCAGATCCCCCCAGAACAAGCAGGGTTTGTGCCGGGGCGTGGAACGCGAGACCAACTTATGAACTTAAGACAAATTATAGAATAAGCATATATACACCAAAGCCTTTGACACCGTACAATGGGGACGACTATGGAGCATCCTGAGTGAGATGGGGGTCCCGAAACATCTCATATATATTATAAAAGCCCTGTACGACAAGAATAGAACATAAGTACAAATAGAAGGAAATCCCTCAACACACTTGAGCGTCAGGAAAGGCGTCAGACAAGGTTGCATTCTCTCCCCAATTCTCTTCATCATATACGAAGAATAGATTATTAGAAAGGCTCTAGAAAACTGGGAGGGCGGAGTTTCTATTGGCGGAAAAAAGTGTCAAACCTACGATATGCGGATGACACGATAGTTCTGGTACAAACCGAACAGGAAATGTTTGAAATATTTCAACGTGTAGAAGCTGTTGGTTTGGAATCAGGCCTACGACTAAATAGGACCAAATGCTGTCTGTTGAATGTGGACAGACCTCAGACAATCCCAATGCCACTTCGACTCATCCACGACATAGAAACCAATGACACTCTCAACAAAGGAGGCTCTGAACCAGAAATCAGGAGAAGAATTGGAATGGCAAAAGAAGCTTTGGGCAGACTAGTTAAAATCTGGAAAGACCACAATATCCTAAAAATGACCAAGATGAGACTTCTCAAAGCGCTGATATTCTCCATCGCAACCTATGGGTCAGAATCTTGCACATTAAACGCAGCATGCCGCAAGGGAATAGAAGCTTTTGAAATGATATGCTACCGCAGGATGTTGAGGATCCCTTGGACAGCTCATAGAACAAATATCTCCATACGCAGGGAACTAAATGTTCGAGATCATGAAAGGCTCCTCCCAATAATCCAGAGGCGCATAGGATGGAGAAAATTGTGATCCAGGGGAAGGTGGACAGCAAAAGACCGCGAGGCAGATTTGCTGTAAGATTCATAGACCAAATCAAGGACCTTACAAATATGTCAATAACAGAAGTAATGAGAACCGTAGAGGATAGGGAAGCATCGCGAAGGCTTATAATATGAATAGTCACGACGCTTGAAACCGAGCAACGACTGGAGAGATGACCAGCACGGTCACCCGATATCACTCCACTTGATTTCTTTTTGAAGAAGTATATCAAAAAGTATGTTTTGCAATTGAAAGAGAACTCAAGTGTGACCCCAGAAATGCTGAGATCTGTTATAGAGTGGACAGTTAGAAGATGCAATTTGTGTTTAGAAAACGAGGGTAATATTTTTGAACTTTGATGTAAACTTCTTAAATTATATTTTGCATTTGTTTTAAATACATTTTTAGAAGTTTTTTTCAAGTGAATTTCAATACAAATCCTACCAGCGTTGAAAACACAGGTCCGTGTTTACAATTTTTTGAAGATTTATTAAAAAGTAGATCAAAACATACCTAAATGTCAATATGTTATACATCGTTGAAATCAGAATTAAAAGGGCTTTCAGAATTTGTAAACAAAAATCCAAGAATGTATTAAAAAAAGGAAGTTGATGACGGTTTCTTGAAAACGAAACGTCAAGGCAAAAAACCGTTAAGGTAGTATTAACGCTGACTTAAAAAGTGTAGTCGGTTTTGCCAGCTTTGATATTAATGCTAGAAAAAAATAATATTGAAATTCGAAAATTTCAGTTTTTGTCCAAATAAGTCAGAAAGTAAAATTCGTATCAAAGATCTGAAAGTGCCATTTTATTAATCTTTTCATTGCCCAACTTTTTTCTTATTTAACCAACTTCGTATCATTTACGGTTTCCGATATTCCCATACTGGCCGTTCTAATCTTGGACAGAGTGTCTAGATCGCGGTGGTTCCCGGTGGGACAACCTGTATAGTGCGTATTTAAAAAAGTTTAATTGATTGAATCTGTATTATTTGCTCGTTTAGTAGCTGCTATCCAAATTTCCCGTCTTTTTTTTAAATATAGGTACAGTAAAAACTATGCGATCTAATGTTGGTTCACCCATTAAAACTACAAAACTTTGATTTGTAACTTTTTCTTGGGTCACCCGGTAGAGCTAAAACTGACCCTAAAAAGCAATTCACTTAAAATGCAGCAGCTGCTTAAAAATGTCAGCGAAAGTCTGATTAGAAATACCTATTTGTTTCCTTGTGAGATCTCGAAGTCTCGAATACAGCGGGCCACCTGGCCACTTAGTACAGGGAGCAGAAAAATGTCTTAATATACTTTCATTCGGGTCAATTTTCATTGATAATCTGGACTCAGAATAAGAGTTACTCAGCTGGTGAGCATTTAGATCTGAAAAAATTATTCCATCCAAATGCAGCTTGAATAGGTAAGCAGTCGTCTCTAGGTAAGCAGCGGTGGTCTTAAAAATTGTTTTTCGAAAATGGAGAACTTTCACAAGAAGCCTTTAATTGCCGGATTTATAAATAGGGCCATTGTACACAAACTCTAAGGGAAACCAGATAATTTTAAAATGGAAATAAACGAAAATTCACTTAGAAACTTGTACAACTCCGAACAATCCAGTAAAAAATCGACAATTGTATATTAAAATATTTAAAAAAAGAACTCATGTGGCTAAAACAATATATTAATTATACATAGATGCAACTGGCAACAAATATTTTCACAATCCGAAGAATCTCACAATGGCAAAACCGTTCGATAAGTTAAAACAAATACAGTTCATGCATTTAAAAAAAAATCGACCAATGCAGCCCTATACATGCCCTTTCAATATGGCAGGCGGGGGTGAAAAGGGCGTGCCCTACTAGGCGGAGCCACGAAATGCAATCAGGCGAATCATGTTGGGATTTTAAAGACCCTTTGTGGAAGCCCTTTGGACACGGTATTTGGTCTGTTTGCGTTATTTAGTGTAGAGCCGTGTATGGATTTGCAAGCGGCATTTGTTTGTATCATTCGGTGTAGAAATCTTTGCGGCATTAATAATGGGAAATTCAAAATGCGTCGGCATCAAGATGCCTTGTCAATTGCAAATAGCCTGGTTAATTAGTATCTAGTACAGATATAACAGGCCCTAAGGAGATTTCTAGTCTTGTGTGTAGTAATTGAATGATTGTTGCACATATTGTGCTTGTTTAATAACATTTTAATCTAAGAGTTTATTCTAAGCGATTCTGTTCAATTCCAGATGCAACTATGGTTTGGTAATATCCAAGAAGATACTTTACGAATCAATTAAACCGAGTTTCATTAACGTTGATCGGCAATTTCTCCGATTTCCAGTTACAATTTTTGAGTGCATGTTTACCTGTATCTTATGGCAAGAAAAACGAAAAAAAATCTATTTTAACCTTTTTCATTGTCCGGCAGGCTGGTTCAGTTGTGCGTATATCTTTTAAATTTGCGTAATAAATGAAATAATTTTCTCGAGAAATCACACAATACATATACAGGGTCTTCTTTAATAATATGCAAACTTTGAGTTGACAATACAGATCGAAAAACAACGATTGCTGATTAAAACCTTTTTGGTTAGTAACTTCTCATCCAAAAAAATCGTTTATTTAACGTGAAGAATTTGCCCATAAAAAATCCACATACTGTATGCAAGGGAGCATCTTGGTTTATTGTGAATATCCAAGGATGTGATTCTATATGGAAATTTTGATCAATTTTCCTTTATAAACTATGTTATAAGAATATCCTATTACGAAGATATGCAGTGTTTAAATTTTTGGCAAGCACATTACAATTTAATTAATATGTTTGAAACCACTTGCGATTTTTTTAGTGATATTCTTTATGTAGAAACAGTAAATAAAGATACATATTTTTACTTACTAACATAACTTTCAGCTTTAACAGTAAATTGCGTAAGAGCCTCGAATTTGATATTTTTAAAGACAAAAATGGGGGTTTTCAATAAAAAAAATTTAAATTCTCTCTGCATTTTCCGCTGTCTGAAGTATTTTCTCACAATGCGTCATTTATTATGTATAAATAATAAATTCTGAGGATTAAAAAAAAATTAGCTCGTGATTTTAATGCATAACTTAACTTTTGAATTTGCCTTGTTCTGAGTCCTAATTTTCCTTCATTTTAGCTCAAATGAAAAAAGGACCGAACTTTTTTGAAGACTTATGGTCTTTTAGGGCTTATTCCCAATATTTTTAACCTTTCAATTTTATTATATACAGTGTGTCTACTTAAGTTGGCCACATGTGGGGAACTCATGTATTATTCATTTTACGACAACACCGCCTATGATCGACGAGCGGGATGAACTGAGTAGTTCTGCCGCGGTCATTGCCGGTCCCAAGCCCGGATAAAGTGTGGAGGGTTCTTTTGCTAGGTTAGCTCCCTGCCTAGGGTAAAAAACCACCTACGGCTCACGGAGAAAAAGGTCCAGCCTAGGAAAATGGACGGATTACTTTGTAAACAATCCACGCGCGGAAAAAGTTTAAGCAAAAACGGAAAACTTCTAGAATAGCCGGTTGATATGTTATACATCATGGAACGGAAGAATCAGGAAATACGCTTGGAGATGAACAAGCACAAGATGGGTATATGCGGACTATCCGAGACAAAACGTAAAGGTCAGGGCACGACAAAGTATGAAAATTATATCCTATTTTACAGTGGGAAACCGAAACAAGAACCCCGAGTAACCTCGGGAGTCGGTATTCTTCTACACGACAGGTACACTGACATAATGGAAAACGTCGACTACCTAAGCGACAGAATATTGAAAGTTACACTTACGTTCCCCAAAGGCTCACTGCATCTTGTAAGTATCTATGCCCCGTACATGTCCAAACTAAGAGAGGAATCAGATAGTTTCTATGAGAAGCTTCAAAACACCATTGACCAAATAAACAACAATGGAAAAGTAATCCTATTCGGAGAATTCAATGCTAAAATAGCCTCAGACTAAATTTTCGGAGTTAAGCAAAGATTTAACGAGCACATAGAGGCACCGAAGAATAAAGCAAAGATCAATAATGATTGAAAAATACAACATAGAATCATTGGAAAACGGCTGCACCAAATATCTATATGAAATCAGACTAAGTGCAAAACTTACATCGGGAAACATAACAGATAAGAATGTGGAAGACAGCTGGAATATAATTAAGAGATGCATACAAGAGGCAGCTAACGAATTAATAGGGAAAAGAACATAAACTTAAACCCGCAAAACAAAACTAAGCCTTGGTTTACACAGGAGGTAAAAGTGCTGGCCGAGGAAAAAAAGGAAAGCTACTTACAATGCAAAAGTATACCAACAGAGGAAAACTGCGATATCTATAAAGAAACAAGAAATAGAGTCAACGCGGCAATCAAAAAATCAAAAGAGAATACTGGGAGAAGTTCTCCACAGACATGGAATATGATCTTTATGGAGCCCAAAGGAAAGTTTGGAAGATGCTCAAAAACAGAAAGAAACCCGTAAACGAATACATCCCGACCAAAAGGGTTCCTTTGAACGAGTGGGAAACATATTTTAGAAACCTATATGACAATACGGTAGAATCTGAATCCCAGGAAACCGAGGAAGGGATCATTAATAGATTAACGGTTACAGAGGAGGAATTTAGTGTGAAGGTTAAAAACCTTAAAAACAGAAAAGCTCCGGGAGTGGACGACATCCCCAATATCTCATAAAATATGAATGTAAAGAGCTAACAAGAAACTGTTTTACAAAATAATAACCACATCTAGCATACCAACAGAGAGACACAAAAGTATCACCATATCAATTTTTAAAAAGGGACAAAAAACCATTCTGGAGAACCACAGAGGCATAACCCTGCTTTGCACCACTATGAAACTGCTCACCAGCATTGTCAAAAGCATCTTATAACACACCATCGAAAACAAAGATGAACAACAAGGATTTCGAAGGAACAGATCGACAACTGATGTCCTGTTTATTGTGAGACAGGTAAAAGAGACGGCGATCGAATTCAGCTGCCCTGCCTATGTGTTACTTATTGACCTAACAAAAGGGTTCGACAAAGTACAGCTGCCCAATATACTGGACATATTGAGAAAGAAACAAATCCCAACATCAATCATAAACATAATCAGAAATCTGAACACAGGCAACAATTCAAGAATAAGTGGACCATCAAACAACAAAAGACATACCGACACTAACAGGAATAAGACAGGCTGATAGTCTCAGCCCATTCCTTTTTAACCTCGTCATGGACGAGATTATACACAGTGTGACAACAGTGAACAGGGGATACAGCCTGAAACAACAAACCAATCAGCAATGTGTGCTATGCGGATGACGCGATATTCCTGGAAGAAACAGAAAACGATCTGCAAAGGCAAACACATAAGTTTTTTCAAAGTAGTAAGGCGTGCCAATCTCCATTAAGGCATGCCAATCTCCATTGATAAAACAAAATGTATGACCTTCTCCAAAGAACCAGTAAGGTGTAAAGCCGGAAACGACAATAAACCAATAGAAGAGGTAATGAGCTTCCGTTACTTAGGAGCGGACACATCAAGCAGCAATAACCCGATAAACGACATAAAATTACAGGTCTACGAAGCCGCAACAATTTCAGGATGTCTGAGAGAAATCACCTGGAAAAACAACCTGATGCACATTGATAGTTAGGTGCGGGTTAAGACACTTAAAGATAGGGTGAGAAACAGTGACATAAGAGAGGCATGCAAAGTGGAGGACATAGTGAGATGGGGGAGGAAAAGAAGAAGATATTGGCGTGACCACATAGACAGAACGGACCAAGAGAGACTAGCATACATCTCGAAAGACGGAAAATCAGCAGGCCAACGACCGCTAGGAAGACCACCAAAGAGATGGACAAATAGTTGGAACTCTATCTCACAGGATGACCAACCGAATTAAGGTCTTCTTGAAGTAGAAGAAGAATAATTTTACCACAAATGTTTTTCTTTATGAAACGTACCGCATGTTATGAAATCTAAAATTCAATCATTAGATATACATTTTTTTCAATTGTGTACGTGTTTTGTCAAAAAATATGAATTCTGCTCAAGAGAAAACCACTTTAAATTTTGACAATATCGAAAATAATAATTATTAAGATTATTAAGAAATTTATCAGCACCAAAAATTATGTTAAAATTTGCAATTCCATCCTGCTATTTATTGATTTATTTTACTCTTACATATACTTCACAAAAAAAGTAGTTCTCAGTAATAATCAAAATAGTTTAAAAATCAAAAGTAATTTGAATTAAAATTAAAATACAATCAGGAAAGTATTCACAATAAAAAGTAATAACAATGCAAATGTAAGCGTAGTTGCGTATAAATTTTGTTTCGTGAGAATTTGCTCATTCGTTTCTGCATAAAATTGGGACTGACAAGACAGTTTAAAAATTAAGATATGCATACAAGACACGAACGAAAATTTAAAAAAAATGTCAAAGTTGATTGTCTAAACAAAAATTATAATCGTCGTTAGACTTCAAGTTCTAAACTTTGTCGTACTTATATGTACGTAAATATTGAATGTAATGAAGATTGAACGTAAGTTTACGTTAAATCTGAAATGTAATAAAACACGGGATATTCAACACTTATTCTCTTAGGTCTGCAATTATTATTATTGCCTAAAAATTATTCTTTTTCTGTAATCAAACAATTTCGTTAATTACTTAGGACTATGTTTTTTTGCAAGAAAGGATCCACTTTAGGTTGTGTCAAAACGATGTTCGTTAGGGAAATACACAGCGTGCAAAGTAAATTCTTTTTTAAGTAAAAACTGAAGAGAAAAAAATATAATTAGGAAGACCGTATTTTATAGTGTTATCTTGTCAAAGACAATTATCTGTCTGTCGTTTTACTATGCGGGGCAATTTTTCATCAAAGCTGTCTCAGATTATTTACGCAAAAAAATTACTCAAGAAAACTACTGAATTATGACTGAAAACTACTGAAATCTTTGACAAAAGAATCTTCAAAATCGAAACTTTTCAGTCAAAGCCCTTTCGGTTTGAAAAGCGTATAATTTATTAACGAACATAATTCTTCAGGTTATTTTAAGCAAAAGACTATGCGAACATCATTCTGTACCTACTTGGCTTATAATTGTTTTTAAACAAAATAAGTTTGTGGAATTTTCTCAATACATAAATGAATGAAAAAAACAAATAGTGATAGGAAATAGTTTGTTTTTAAAGTAGGGATTTAGATCTATTTTATCTGAAGAAAAAATACTGTGATTTATTGAAACAAAATTGCTCCTAAATACACTTGCATTAGCATTCCAGTGTCTTATAAGCAACACTTTTATATTCTTTTTAAATTGCTCCACTAAATTTGCAGTTCCTTTTTCACAATTTTTTCAGGAGCACCATTAACTTTTTCAGCCTGAATCCACCGTGTGCTTCTAAGTTTTTGGATTGAATTATTAAAGTTATATAAAAATGCGAAGCAAAAAATTGTGAGCAAGCAGTTTTTTGAAATGGAACGCTCTTGAGCTCCACTAGATGAAACTATCCAACTTGATTAAATTAAAAGCTTTTAGCGTCGCTAACAAGACACGCATGAACCCCTTGCAAGCTACTACACTATTGAAAAATAAGGTGATTTAAGAGTAACTAGCAGGATAAATTTGAGCTTCGTGTGCGTATAGGGGTGTTTATTAAATATCGTTTGCAATATCAATTTGCATGCACGAAATCTGATTAGGCAACATCCTATTTAGTGCTGGTCCAGGCGATTGAACACGCTTAGCTTTACCGGTCCGAAATTCTGGGTGATAAATTTTAGTGCCGATGAAATGTGGCCAAATGTGGGAAATGGAGCTTGTGATGATGTACGGATGGGTAGCACCTAAATTAAGTCCAACGTGGCGGAAAAATCGATCACGAAAGCGTCAAAGCTGTTCGCATGTAAAGGTCAGTTCTTGTGAAAAATACCACATCCAAGCCGGGTTTCCGCTTGAGTTTTTAGATCAGTTTCATTCCAATATACAAAAGGAAACTTGAAAAGCTTTTTTTCGTTCAGAGTAAGGCTGGGAAAATTTTCCGCCAAAATACCCAAGAAAAACGGTTTTGAAAATGGGCAAAGGAAGTAAAATGATTTATATTTTATAGAATAATCCGAAAAAATGTGGTTTTGACTTAGATTAAGACTCTTCTCTGCCGAATGATGCTGGAAAGTTAATAAAAATATATTTTTTGTCGCATAAATTACCCAAATTATTTACATCTTTAGGCTGTTTTAATACATTTTTAGGACAGAGGAAATTTTAAAGGTTGATGATATTGCACCTCCAACATCATCATATATACAGGGTTATTCAAATGTCTCGCACAAAATTCATATCTTTTTATGAACGATTTTTTTCTCAAAACGCGGACACACGTTCAACTTTCGTGATAATTTTCATCCCTTGGTTATGCCACTTTCACCCCCAGCTACCCCAACTTTTTTGAATTGGCTCTATGAAAAGGTACAAAAACTGTATTTGGTGGTATAAAAAATATGGATCTTCTCATTCCGTTTCGATGAAACAAGGGTTATTCTTATGTCTCCAAACATAAACGCTTTTGGATGCCACTATGCCAGTTTTCTTAAGGGTTTGCTCTCTTTCTTTCCACTGCAGATTTCGTTTTCAAGATCTTTTCTGGATTTTTTGTACTTCGCATTATGTATGTCTCCGAAACATATCAGCGGTTAACCCTTAATATCGTCGCCTATGTTTTCGTTGGCTCCTCTTCAGACACTTATTGCCATTGCTCCTAATCTTTTTTCTGTATTTTTTTTATTGGCGTCCCATTTAAAACGTTCGGAAATAAAGAGTAGTGAATAATGAAAGTTAAATATTTACCTCTTACTTTTCGAGTTTTTTCGATTTTTTAATACATATATAATAGGCCTTTCTGCCCTTGCAGATATACATGTATTGGATTAATTTTCTAACTTAAACTATCTTAACTGTAAACTTAAAATTATTACAAAGCAAAAAAAAATTCTCTCTTCTATGTCATGTCTTTTCATCGTCTAGCAGGTTGGTTCAGTCGTGTTGGAAGTGTTCAAGTAGTGTTGTTGTTGGGAAGCGAAAGCGGGATTGTCTCGCTTGTCTCGTGAGGCAAAGGGGATTCAGTAGGGTCCAGTTGTGGAGATTGTTTTTCCATTTCGTTTGCAATTGGAGTTGTCTTTCTGTTATTCTCGTTATTTTTGTTCGTTCGTAGAGAAGTTGGTTTGAGGGGTTGTGTAGTTTGTTTTGAGGATGTCTTATTTTCGTTATTGATCTCAGGGCAATCTGTTCTGTTGTTTGAATGTGTTGTTTAGTTTTCCTAGATGCATTCGCGGTCAGTATGTGGCGGTCTTTGTACTAATTCCTTTGTCTTTGTACGTCAGTGATGGGAAGTGTTTTGTCCGTTGAATGATTTTTATTCTTACGTTCTGTGCGAGTTTTGTGAATTTTAGTTTTTGGTCCAGTGTCATTCCTAGGTATTTTGCCTCTTGTTTTGGTCTAATTCTGTTTCCGTCTGTTGTTATTGATGGAGAGTCGTCTTTAATTTGGTGGTTTGGTAAAAGTAGTTGGTTTTTCGTGGCGTTTGGTGTAAGTGTCCATTTGTAGAACCAAGCAATTGTATTGTCTGTTAGTGTTTGAAGTTTTTGTACTGCTTTTACTGTAGTTTTGTCGTGCACGATCAATGCAGTGTCGTCGGCGTATTGTAGTATGTAAGCAGATTTGTCAATGTGTCTTTTGTCGTGGAGACTGTGATTGTATATGTCGTGGCAGTATATATTGTAAAGAAGGGGTAATTCCCGGTATCCTTGTGGGAGCCCTTGTTCAGGGGAGAAAGCAAAGGAGAGGGTGTTGTCTATGCGTACTTCTAGGTGTCTGTTTGTGAGTAGGTTTTTGATTGCGTGAATTATGTATTTGGGGGTTTTAGCTGGTAAAGTTGATATAAAAGTCCTTTGTGCCAGACACTGTCAAAGGCCTTATTGATGTCCATGAAGAGACATGCTGTTTTCTTGTTCGTGAGGTGAGTTGTTTGTATGTTGTTGGTTAGTATAAAAAGTGGGTGAACAGTTGAGTGTTTAGGTTTGAATCCGAATTGGTATTGTGTATGTGTTGTCCAACTGATTGTTGTAGTCTATTTTTTATTATAGTTTCAAAAATTTTACTCAGTGCAGGGAGTAGTGTGATAGGTCTGTAGTTTTGTGTTTGTGTATTGTCTAGTCCGGTTTTAGGAATTGGTATTATTATTCCTGTTTTCCAGGTATCTGGTATCGTTAGTTTCAATACAGTTGTTGAATAGGTTCAGTATGTGTGTGTGTGTGTTTGTGGAGTAAGATTTTTCAGTAGTTTGCCTTTTATATTGTCTTTTCTCGGCGCCGTGTTTTTAATGTGTGTGAGTGCTTCGTCGTATTCTTTTCCAGTAATTAGTTGATGTGCGTTGTTTGTTTCGTTTGTGAAGTAGGTCTCGTACCAATCATTTATTGCGTTAAAGTTTTGGTCGTCAAAGTTAGGGTTAGTGGAGGTTGTGAAGGCACGTTGAAAATGTCTGGCAAATGCGTCCGCTTTGGCCTTGTCTGTATACAGTTCTGTACCGTTTTCATTTATTATACCAGTAATAATGTTTTTTTTATTATTTGGCAGTACGTTTTACCTTCGTCTTTTTCTATTTCTTTGCATGCCTCTAGCCATTTGTCCTGTTTGTATTGGCCTATTAGTGTTTTGACGTTTCTGTTGAGTTCGTTTAGTTTTCTTTTCAATTCATCGTCTTGAGTATTTGTGTATAGTCTATACAGTTCCCTTTTGCGTTTGAATAGTCTTAGTATGAATTTCGGTAAACTGTGTTGATAGTATGTGTTTTTGGTGTATGGAGAAAATTTTTCTATGGCGGTCGTTAATTGTTGTTGTATGCTTTCCATTGAACATGTGCCTGTCCCTGATTGGATGTAATCATGTATGTGTTGTTTTACTTTATCTATGTCTGTTCTGTCTGTTTAATACATATTTTTCTTCTAACGGTAGTAAAATTGTAATAACTACACCATTATATTGAACTAAAGTTGATCTGTATATGTATTGAGTGAAGAAAAGCACCCATTCAGAGTAAAGCAATGGAAATGGAACTGGTTGGAGGGTCTCAGTCTAATGAAAAGCGTTGACAGGCTGTCGGAAATACAGAAAACAATGCACGCAACATATTCGTTAATCCGTATTCACTTTCAAACCGAAACTTAATCCCTTGCGGGCCCATCTCGATACGGAACCGTTTTTTTTCTTGGTACATTGTTTCAAGTCATGAAGGGTGACGCGAATCGGTCCGTTTTCAAACTGTTTCATCCGGCCCTGAAACAATTGTCACCGCTCGAACCACTTATAAAAAACAAAAATCAGTTATGGCAAAAAAAACGCCCGATTTGCATACGGGCAAAGGGTGCGTTGCCTTTGCCCCTGACGTTCGCAACAATCGAAGAGAGACGCATAAAAGTGTCCAGTTATAAAAGGTAGCTTGATTTGCATGTAATTAAAACTGAGGAGAAAAAAAAACTGGCATAAGGGAGAAACTGTATTATTTTTGCTCGAGAGAGATCGTGCAATCTTGACATTTTAAACAATGGACAGGAACGATTTACTGGCTCGAGAATTAAAAAAAAATTAGATTCCCAGGGATCCGCGATGTCATGTGACAATACCGAATGATGAAACAAAATTCAGTCAATTGAAATATAATTTTAATGAAACCTGGAACGTATCCCTCGTGTGTTTACAGTGAAAGGAATAATTTGATTTACAGATTTGTATACAATTTTCTGCAAAAAAACTTTGGACAAGTCAATTAATGTCTCTAAATTATATATTTTTGAAATGATGCTCTGTATATTCTGCCATTTTTTTATCTTACGATTAATTCCGAATTCTTGTGATAACGTGCTTACAAATTTACTCTCAACATGTTCTTGCGTCTCGACCAAAAGCCAAATTTTTCTTTTATTTTTGTTTCATTAGGCTTATGTTTCTTCTGGTTTGCCTAAGAAATTTTCTTTTTTCCTTTCCATCCATTTTGCATTGAATTACTTCTCATTTGGTTTGAAGACAATCGTGTACGAGTAAAAAATTCCTGATTTTGTTTAACTCAACTCAATAATTGAAGAATCTAAGCTGTATGTTTTGCTCAAAACGCAGAATGTTTTATTCTGTTATATAATAATGTGCAGAATCACTTGGAACCAGAATCAAGGCAGGACTCAAAAATACTTAGTGTATCTAAATATCACCTTAACGAAATGCTCGCTCGCTGTTTCTATAAGGTACCTTTAAGAGATCTTCTGAAATTTTTTCCTTTAACTACAAAGATCTTAAATAAAAAATTACGTCTTCGGACTCTTTGAAAAAATCAATGTTTTTCGAGTGATTTCAGATTTCTATTTCATGTGCATGACCAAATAATAGATCGACTTTTTACGAATATTCTACGTTTTCACACAAATCGAGAATACCCTAAACTCAATGGTACAAAAGTGGTCCCTAGCAGAGTTACCAGTGAAGAAATTTCCAATTTATTAAAATTTCGAGGATGTTAGCATATTATCGCATACCATAAAAACGTGAAGTAACAATAATATTATTAAAAGACATAAAACTATTTCATTAAATAAGAGAGTTACAAATTCAAAATGACTTTTTCCAGCACAGGGAAATACACAAATACACCTGGACCAAACCCTGCCAAAATCTCAAATCGGTAACTTACTATGTTATTACTAAACAAAAGACAAAACTACAAATCCAAGACGTCAGAGCTCAGAGCAAAACGCGGACCAATATGCGGAAGTGATCACTATTTTCTGGAAACCAACATTCTCTTTCCTTATCAAGGCCAGTCCTTCACCAACAACAGCTGAAGGACACAGGGATAGAAGAAATTGATTACTGAAGATACAACCTACTAAGCCTAGAGCATGACAGCGTAAAAAGCCTATATAAAAAACGACTTAACGAAAAACTCAATGCATGTTCAGGCGAAACCCCAATTGAAAAGTATGATTGCGCAGCAAGCATTCATCAAGCCGCAAAAGAAGCACTAGGTTTAGTGGAAGAAAAATCGAAGCGGAGAAAAGCGTCCCCCATATTGGTGGGATGCTGAGATTGAGAGAGAAATAGAGGAAAAAAGAAAACTGTATCACATTTACTTATCTGAAAAAAATAGAGAATGCCAGATAAAATTACAAGAGCGCACAATCAAAGGTAAGAAGAATGATTAGTGACAAGAAAAATGTAGCATGGACGCAAAAGTGCCAGAAAAACACTTTTAACGGAAGAAAGAGAGGAATTTCAAGAAGTAGGAATAAATGATGCCTTTAGAACGATAGGATCTCCAATACCGTTAACACTTCCTGAAGTTAAAAACGGATGCACAGCCTTAAAAAGCGGAAAATCTGCCTGACTCGGAAATATCCCGGCTGAACTTATTAAATACGGTACTGATGAACTGTTTGTGAGACTGCAAAATCTTTTCAAAAACATCTAACCGGAACCAAAGTCCCAAGCGAGGGGAAAATTATAGAGGCATATCTGTGACTAGTACGCAGAGCAGAATCCACAGCAAAATAATAAGAAATAAAATGGAAAATCAGTACCAAGACATGGAGGCAGAAGAACAGGCCGGATTCAGGGCAGGTGGATCGACTGTAGATCATCTGGTCTGTATAACTCAAGTTATCGAAAAAAGAAGAGTTTCATTTATTATACGTAGACTTACAAAAGGCGTACCACTTAATTTACTTTGGAAGTCTTTGGAGAATACAAACATAAGCTCTTAGCTAATTAAATCAATTAAAGGGTTGTACAAAAGTATGGAAGCAAAAGTCAAAATATAACAAAGGCTAATAAAAGGGTTTCAAGTGAATAAAGGTCTTAAATAAGGTTGCTGTATTTCGCCATCGCTCTTCAAGATTTATTTAGAACAAGTTCTTAAAGTATGGAAAAGAAAATGACAAAACACGGGAATTCCATTAAATGAAATAATTTTAGACGCCTTATGTTTCGCCGACGATCAAATTCTAGTGGCCCAGGAAGGAATATGACGACTTGGAATATATGACTCGAAAACTGATTTCTGACTGAAGAATCCAAAAGGTTGGGTTTGGAGGCCAATATAAAAAAGACAGAATATATGTGCATTGGAGGAATAAAACGAGATCTAGTGTTAAATACGGGATAGCGAATTAAGTCTTGTGAGTAGTATAAATACTTAGGACTAAAAATAGGACAGCGGACGGAACACTAGACAGAGCTATAAACGACCGAAATGTGCAAGGAAGAAAAGCGATAACTTTAATAAATGTAATACTCTGGGACCAGAGTATATCGAAACAGAACAAAAAGCTCATATCTAACACCATCGTAGGGTATTGTTACGTACAGTTCAGAGGTCTGGCCAATCAAAGACAGAACAGAGAAAATGCTGTCCGCTACAGAAACGGACTATTGGAGAAGAGCAGCAGGAAGATCAAGAAGAGAACCAGTTACAAATCAACGAACAAGAGAACTTATGACAGTAGGTGAACGCACGATAGTGGACAAAACGACTGTTATGGTATGGGCAGGTGCAGAAAATGGAGAACGAAATACTACCTAAATAAATACTAAAATGGAATCCACATGGGCGAAGAAAGCGAGGAAGACCACGGAGGAGCTAGAGAGAAGGAATAGGCAGAGAAATGAGATATATCGGCATATATGACGATTTATGGGCGAACAGAAACTAGTGGAGATTGGGCATCGGAATACGTTATAAAACCGATTTATAGTTTTTACCGATACAATTTTAGTCACGTCATTTACGTAAAGTATAAATAATCACTACAGGAAAATGTTTGTAATATGTTAGGAAAAAATTGCACCTTTTATAAACTTTTGCAGTACACAAAAAATGTAAGGTTCCCGATACAAATTTTCCTGTCCAAATAGAACATCATCTATCTACATTACCCATCTGGGGGTTGAAACAATTATAGAATGTTCCCAACTGAGAGTAATTTTATTTATAAATAATATTTTTTTTGAAAGAGAGAATCTGGTATAAACCAACCCTATTTGAAAAGTTCAATGCAGGCAAAAGATTTTTTCCGATAATAATAATATTTCAATGCCCTCGGGACGTCTTTTCGGGCTCGCGAGTGAATTATGGAGAGAAAGATGGCAACACAAAAGGTTTTAATTTGACGACGAAAATAATTGAAGCATGGCGTTGTGGAAGATTAAATTTGTTGGGACAAGAAAGAAACTAGCTCGCATTAAGTTGATGGGGAGAAACAATGGGATATTTGCGTGTGAAATGACGAGGGGAATAAAAGAATTGATAATTTTAATAAGTGTCTAAAAGCACGAGCTGTTGGCTTAATTTTTCGCTGATGAATGAAATACGTTATCGGAATTTGTAATTTCTTATTTACCAACTTGAATATTTCAAGCACGCTGCTCCCAATTAGCTACCTGTGGAGGGATCAAAGCATTATGCAGTAAAGCTTTTCGTTCATTCAATGCCAATACGGAATCTTCTGCTTGCAAGAACGTTCAGGTAGAAACACTCCGACATAATGCGATAAGGGAACGTGTCCAATCAATAGAACCTGCCAAATTATCGGTATTGATCAATAACACTTATTAGCATAAGAAAAGAGATTAATGGCCACAAAATCATATACTGAGTAGCTTTGTGATTTTATAATGATTAGACCCTATCGATGAACAGGTAGGTAAATAAAGCAACCTATTATTGAGGCATTATGTCAAATAATAGACCTGTTTAAGTCTTTAGAGGTAGGATGGATCTACAGGGTATTTGCATAGTATTATATGAGCCTTGGAGAAAATTTATAAAATGTTTTGAACTATCTCAAGTAACTGTTCGAACTGGGAATGGAAACCGTATTGAAAGAACACTTGATCATTTAAATGGTCAGTGCATGGCCAAAGTCAAGATTTGCAATGGCTTGGAAGTCCATTACTGACGATGTTAACTTTCACTTTCCAGAAGGTTTAACGAATTTAGACGATTTCATCAAAGAGCTTGATTCGTTTGTGATTGCCGGCTTTTGACCGGTGAAAAAGTGTCGTTTTCCCAAAGAAAGGGAGAAATGTTGAAGACCTACATATTTATCATGGCCATGGTTCAGAGTTTACTTGAATGCTGTTAATTTGGATTGAAAACTTTCCCCAATATACCGTAGGAACTTCAATGGGCAACTTTTGCAAAATTCGTTGAAGTGAAGCTTCTGACAAATTCTTCCAAATTTTCACTTAACAATGCAAACTGCTTCAAACCAGCGTGACTAAAACCTTTAAAATATCGGCTTTTCTTATTAGAAAAAATTAATATTAACCATTTTCACAGTTAAATGAGGTCCCAGGCGATACAAAATTCCACAAATTCCGAACAATTCGGTCAAAACAAGATGTCAAAGTTCATATGATATTTTCAATTTTCTTCCTTAATCCATGTAAATTTTAAATATTGCTGTAGTTCTAGAAATACAATAATCTCTATTTAAAACAAAGCGATTCTTTGTTTATATCTTGCATTAAAAGATATACTTGTTTTTGAAATAAATCCTTTCGGAATTCACTATTTGTATTTTCATTTCCAATTTTATTCATCCTTCATAGTTTAACAGAGTTTCGTAAATCTATCAACGCCGTTAATTTAAAGTGTCCACCTTAACTTAAAAGGATGAGGTTATTGAAGCTCGGTGGCACACTTCAAAGGCTTTCAGAGTGCGAACTTGCCCTTCTCTCTCTTTGGCAATATGAATAGAAAGGTAACGCTTGGATAGCGAAAAATCTAGAAAAATATTAAAGTTCCCAACATAAAAGCAAAACTTATTTTAGTGTGCTGCAGTTGTGACCTGACACGGAAATGGACCACGGCTTATAAACCCAGAAAACTTATCAACTTTCACTATTATGAATTGTTTTTGATGGAGTTCAGTTCTTTATTTGTACTAAATTAAACTAAAAGTTGCAAGGCTAGACTGACAATCACTTGGAAGCTGCCACGCCTTATTTTCGCCAGAACAAGAGCGCAAACTAGTAAAGCATATCCGCGAGTTTGAAAGAAGATTGTGTGAACTTTCCCTCACATATTATCCAAGTCGAAAAAGCTGCTAGTAAAGATTGATTAAGAGGTTTAAGTAGAGGATATCCAGAGATGTCTTTGAGGTGCCCTGAAGAACATTAGCTACTAGAGCAAGAACCTTCAACAAACCGGTTGAGACAAAGTTTTTAATTTGTCGAAAGAGATTTACAAGAAAAATACTTATGTCCTTCACCGAATTTTCAACGTCTTGTCTACGTTGTCTTGTCGTACTTCGATTTCTACTATTGCTGAGCCAAATTTAAGAATATTGACAAAAAAAGGCTCCAAACAAGGTGGAAATTTGGTTCCTTCAATGCTTAATTGAAATGAAAAGAAGCCAGAACTGGATAACTGAGCTCTTCCAATCACCATTTTCGCGTGTAATGAAAGTTTGATTGGATGCAAAGCTATTAAACAGTGGTTGATTCATTTAGTTTCTTTTGGGAAGCAGAATATTGATTATCCCGCCTTACATTAGATGCACATTGAGAGGACACAAAAAATATGGATGTGATTTTACGTGCCAGAGAAAACTGCGTACCCATCTTGTGTTTACATTTTTTGTGTTTACATTTCTTGTGTTTACATTTGTTAGTGTTTGTGGGTCCTTTTAGTGACTATTTAGACCAGGCATTAGAAGAATAGTTGAACCATCATCCTGGTAGAACCGTGACATTTTTTCAAAGACCCAAATATTTTATTGTGTATACCCGCAAATGGAATAAACATATTTTGCAAAACTGGAATGTTTAGCAGCCGAAGTAACCCACCAAATACCCAGTGACCATGATGAAGCTGAAGTGATGGTTCCAGGACCCAGTTCATTTATAGTGTCTGAAGTTCATTTAAAGTACTGACCGGCGCAAGTAGCCATACAGAAAATAATTCTAGCAGAAGAAACGTTCCACAGAAAAATCCTGAACTTCAAATTAAATCAAAATATGTTGAACTGCCACAGGCATTTTACTGGCACAGCGAATGACACAGAAGAACATAGACAGAAAAAGAACAATACAACATAGCACACTAAGCTGAAGTACTAAAATTGAAGGCTAGAGAAACACAACGAAACAAAAGTCTTGTGCAAGTGCAATTCTTACCAGCACGTCAAACAAAGCTGCTCTTGAAGAGAAAATTAATGAAAAGAAGCAAAGGAAACACAATTATAACGAAAAATAAACATGATAAGAAGACACTGAAATAACTTGAGGAAAGTCTTTCCAGTTCTATTGAGTCGAAGGTAAAAATGCAACCTGTTTCTACTGCTTTGAGGTATACGTTGCTTCAAGATGAATTAATTTGTACACCTATGTCCTTTTAGAATTAGCCAGAGTGTGCAGATAAATATTAAGTGTGAAGTACATTTCACCTTGATGTTGTACCTTAACATTGTTTTTTATTTAATACCTTTTCATTTTGATACATTATAAACAGTCTTTTCATCAAACTAGTGTTTTGTTTAGAGACATTGCTCTTTTAGCACTTGCCCTATTAGAATAAAGAAAAATCTTTTTTTTTTTAATTTCAAGTTATTTTTTTTAACGGGATCATTTTACGTCCTCTCCTTTGCCATTAGGTCTTACTATAGAATTACACTCTTAAATATGCGCATAACCTTAAGGAACACCCCGTATAGTGACGACTCTACGTAAGATACAATGGGCAGCGAATTTAACTTATTGCTTACATATTTCCTAACTTCTATATTTTCTCAGTCTGTGATTCGATTTGAATGATTTATGTTAGTCATTTATAGCTCTTTTCTTGGACAATATTTATGTTATAAGATAATCAAAAAACAATGAAATAAACATATTGTACAGGTGTTTAAATACTGTCATGTTTTCTTGGTCAAATTCAAATGCGGGCATTATGGGGTAACTCAGACCCAAACGCAATACAACAATAAATATATTCTCCAACGTTTCAGTATACATACAAGCATACATTTATAGCAAGGTATAAATGTTGCAAGTTTTTACTATTTATTATATATATATTATTTCAAAATAAAATTATTTAATTGTTCTGTAAAAAAAACATATTTCTGGAAATTATTTTTAATTAGTTTTACAGATGTGAAGCAAGTGTAATTTTAGAAAAATATATGTAGATATTGGCATTGTAGATATTGCAAGCATGTTCAAGAGCTGACAATTATAGATCCAAATTACTCAGAAGATATGAGGCTATAACATCGTATACTTTTCTTTTGACTCACGACACAAGGACAATTAACTCTCTGATCTTCCGAAACCTGGTACAAAGGCCTTAATTAACCGAATTACGGAGAAGCTGATCAAACGTTGATTCCCAGACGTCGGCTGAAGAGTGCCAATAAAGTGATTGGGGACAAACATGTTCTGCGCAAACTATACACAGTAATTGTTAGACTATAGCAAGCATGTCCAGAGCCTTGATGTCCATGATCTTCATGGCATGTTTTTTGGGCTATTCTATAACCCCAAGTTCTGTCCAAGAACAGGCTAAGCTACGATTTAATAAAAGAATTGTTGGTCAAAGTTGGTCAGCATTCGCAGTAAAACGTTATTTCTATTGTATTACACACTTGAAATTATTTTTTTAATGAACAGAAATTCTGTTAGTTTGTATATCTTATTTCTATCTTTCGGTTTGCTTAATTTCTCTTGCAATTTCAGATCTATTTCTGTACAAGATAATTACATTTTTTCTTGTAAAGTCTAATCTGAGATAAATTTTAAGTAATTTGTCCTTTGCCTGCTGTGGTTATCATGCATCATCTGGCGGGTTTACCTTGAATATTTTTTGGTATTTTTAAAGATTGTGTGTGTTTTTTGCATATAATATGGTTTGAAGCTTAATTAGTATTTACACCTATTGTCAGTTTGTGTTAGATCATAAATGTTAGTGGCTCTGATATTGTCTATCTCTCTGTTCATCTATCACATGATTTAATCGATTAGTAAATTAAAAGTTTTGTCTATGCTTAAAAGTGGTAAAATATCCACATTTATTTGTATGTTGGTTGAGTTTACTGCCTATATTTTATTACCCTTTAACTTGCTGTTAAAATTTTATCTGCATTGTTTTTCTGAAGGCGTTAAAATTGATAGGACTCAAAGATCCTATTAAGTTGTTTCCACTTATTTGGATATTTCTGGAATTTATCGAGACCCGCATTTATCGAACAGACTTAGTCATGATAAATTGCCGATTCGAAACGAAATGAATCTAATTAGAGCGCAACAATGAGAACATGAGCGAAGGGCAACGAATTCCACTCATGCCCACCAATATTTACCGAATTGATTCGAGCATTTTCACTGATCCAATAAAGGCAAAACGAAATTGCACATTCGAGTAACTGCTTTAAAGCTTTTTCCAATCTTTCCATATTATTTACCATTCGCACGGCATAAAAAGTCGGTCCTGGTTCCCGATCCCCTTCGAGCTTAGGTTCAATTCCCCGTGTGTAGCCATGGCAACCCTACGCTTTTTTAAGACAGCCGTCGACTGCCGCCCTTTTTTCCCGGTCGCCATCTTTCTTTTTTCCCCAGATTTTTCCGGAGCGCAACCGGATTGGGCGTCTCCGGGGAAACTAGCACGTTCTCGTTAGGGCAATCATAATTGAGACGACGCACAGCGGCTCAGCGCTCATCTTTCCGAGCAAGAAAACCAAGTTATGATGGGAATTTCCCTAGAATTTCCTCGAAATTTATATCCTAAGGCTGTCTTCCATCTGGATCATACTACATACGAAAAATGTGAATGGAGTACATTTCTAAGAAGAAAGCTAATCAACTAGGGTGGTTTACAAAGATTCTAGTATCTCATACAATAATTTATTCCAAAAAAATTCCTGGGTTTCAGTCAATTTTATTGTTTATTATTTAAAATGTCACAAATACGTTTCGGTGTCTTTCTCCACCATCATCAGTTTGTCTAAAACATACATTTACAGTTATCATCAATTTAAATAAAAATTTTTCATCAAAATTCACATATTAAAATACAAATCACACACATATTAAACAGTACATTAAGAACAATGGTTTTCAGGTGATGAGTCAGGACAAACATGTCTGGGAAACGACTAGAATCTATTGTTTAGAGATTTAAATTTAACTTACGTCTATAGTTGTTTCTACCTTCACATTTGACTGGCTATTGAATTCCATATTTTATTCGATATCGAGCGAGAGAACAAAAAAAAACTGTTTATATTTCGCTTTTTCTTTGCATTCTAGGAATTGCTCTGCAATTCTTCAATGTCAGGTGTTTATATTTCATTTACTTGGTCCAATCAGTTCATGCATGCGATCATTTAATTAGTGTATGATACACAGAGCTAAGGTTGTCTGTGTCTGATCTGAAATTCATTGCATTTTGATGTTTATTAATCTGTATCATTTCATGGATTCTTCTCTTATTATAATTGTCTTCATTGATTAATATTTTTGTGTTATCAAAATCAAAACTATGTAACTTTTGTTGTGCATGTTGTGCTAATGCTGTTCCATTTTCGTTAACCTTTCTTAAGCTATATTTATGTTCGTATATTCTTTTCTTTAAATATTGTCCTGTTTGACCTATGTATGTGTTGTCACAGTTCAAACAGTCAATCTTGTATATTACATTAGGTGTGTTTAACTTATCACTTTTAGGTTTAAATTTTGTGAAACATTC
Organism: Dendroctonus valens; assembly: GCA_024550625.1. Taxonomy (NCBI): domain Eukaryota; kingdom Metazoa; phylum Arthropoda; class Insecta; order Coleoptera; family Curculionidae; genus Dendroctonus; species Dendroctonus valens. The sequence goes on along the minus strand of JAJTJO010000001.1, from coordinate 547,255 downwards.
CTTTGCTGAGTTGTTTTTAGTTTTTTTCCGCTATAGTAATATTACGTGGTTTTAAAACATTTTTTATTTTCGTGTTGATTTCTGGAATATACGGTAATGATACATACTTGATCTCACCTTCTTTTTTCTTATTTATATTACTTATGTTGTTCCATTTATTTGAATTGTAGATTTTATTAATTCTTTGTTTTATAATTGGTTCGAAGAAAGCTTTGGGATAGTTGTTCATTATTAGTATCTTGTTTATTTTTTCAAGATTCTTTGAATTTTGATGAAATTTTTTTATTTAAATTGATGATAACTGTAAATGTATATTTTAGACAAACTGATGATGGTGGAGACAGACACCGAAACGTATTTGTGACATTTTAAATAATAAACAATAAAATTGACTGAAACCCAGGAATTTTTTTGGAATAAATTGAAGTACAGTCAGGAAAATATACTCATACAATAATATCTTTTATTAAAATAACTTAGTGAGTTTTATGCAACATCATCTTCAAACTTCCATTGAAGTTAGCTTAAGTAAAAAAATTGGTTAACACACAACCAGACGACATGTATTATCAATTATTGGTGAGAAAATTTGGTCATTGCTTCATTTCAGCTGAGAGGGCACGAGAAAACATTTTTTTCCGTATAATCTTTCATTGATGAAAATATGGCCAGTGAATGGAAGTATACATACGTGTATTACAACCGTTCGTAATCTATGAAAGTAAAGTATTCAGTTCACAATTAATCTTTGATCTGGTGAAATGTTTGCTTGCAAAACTTGCACAGCAATTGCTGTATAAATGAATTCGTTTCGAGATTCCAAACAATCCTAAAATAAATTAAATAAAAAAAATAAAACAAAATATCAATAAGTTGATAAGTAACTAGTAAGATTTCTCAATACTTGCGAAGAATTATTAGTTCATTATTAATAATAGAGTTTGGCCTCATATTTGTCTAATGTGCGTGGCGGTTATAATTTTATAAGCCCAAAACAAATATATACACCTTAAATCAAGTTTGTTGTACTTCTATTAGAATATGTAAATCATATAAATTCATCATCATAAATACATATTAACCCATGCAGGAAATATATTTGAGTTGGACAGGGACTGTCTGATGGAGCTTATTAGACAATAAACATGTATGCGTCAATAATTCTGAATTACAAAATAATAAAAAAATGTGTTTATTTTCGAACACTTCAGCTTTTACCATTAAATAAGAAAATTTTACGGAAATCAAATAGCAAATAGCCTGAGATTATTTTGTTGGGAATTGGTTACTGTTGTTTTTTAATTTAATCATTATTGCTGTTATTGAATTAATTTTATTTAATTTTAGGACTTATTTATAAAAAGACCAATAGCAAGACCAAGATCATGCAAGTCTTGCTTTGCTCATCATTAAAATTAAAGTTATTGTTTAATGTTAAGTAACATAGTAGTAGTAAACATCTTTATTTCTAAAAAAAGGCTATCGACCTATCGGTCTTTCTGCCCTTGTTTAGTACATGCATTCTTAATCCAAACAAACAAAAATAAAGGTAAAAATGATCTTATTCTAGGTTACTAATTGAATAATATTAATTCTGGCAAACAGAGATCTTGGATTTATTGCCCAGTAGTCAGTTACTATTGTAAGCGTTCGAGTAGCGTTGATGTAGGGAAACGGAAGCGGGATTGTCTGGTTGGTCTTGTAAGACAAAGGGGATTCAGTATGGTCCAGTTGTAGGGGTTGTTTGTCCATTTTGTCTGTAGATGTATGAGTCTTTCCGAAATCTTTGTCATGTTTGTGCGTTCGTATAGTAGTTGGGTGGAGGGGTTGCGTAGTGGGTTTTGGAGTTGTCTTATTCGTGTTATTAGTCTTAGTGTAATTTGTTCTGTTGTTTATATATAACATTTTGTTCTTTCTGTTCCGTTGGTCATGAGTATATGTCCATAGTCCAAGAGGGGTCTGCAGAGTGCAAGAGGGATTTTTGTCGCGGTATTTGTACTAATTCCTTTGTCTTTGTATGTTAGTGAGCGAAAGTGTTTTGTTCTTTTTATCGTTTCTGTTCTGATGTTTCGTATGTGTTTAGTAAATTTAAGTTTCTGGTCAATTGTGATTCCAAGGTATTTTACGTCGTTTTTTGGTTGTGTCGTTTGGCCGTCTGCAGTTATTGTAGGGGAGTCAGCGTTGAGTCTGTGGTTTGTGAGCAGAAGTTGGTTTTTTGACGCGTTTGGTGTTAGTCTCCATTTATAAAACCATGTCGTTGTGTTGTTTGTTAGTGTTTGGAGTCTTTGAGCTGCTCTCTCAGTAGTTTTGTCATGTACGATAAGTGCATGTAATGTAACATATTTTCCTAAATGTATTCTTTTGCTTAATATAACTAATAATGATAACTGTAATGAAATATTTTAAAAACTTTTGAGATACCCTCGAAAGGAACTCCACCAGACCTAAACCGCCATCAATATTGCTAAGATTTTTAACTACTAATTCGAACAGAAACACAAGAAAAATAAATAAGGTGCCAAAAAGTATAAAACATAAAAATTGTTGACATATTATTGTTTTAAGTAAGTTTTATTATAATTTAGAATTGATCAAATCAACGAAGTTTATTGTAATTCAATTGGATTTACACGTTCATCTGTGTCATACACATGCACTGTAGAGAATAATGTATCTTAATTTTTGAGTAAAAAAGGCATGATGCTGTCGCTTTAGAATAATCTCTAAATCACGGTATCAGTTCTTAAACTTAGCTTGTTTATATTCTTTTCACCTTCTTCCTTATTAAAATTAGCAATGTGTGATTTAAACCTTCATATGACGTACGGAAACTGAGATATTGACTCAGTTATAAAAACCGAATAGATTAAAAATGAACATATTACAAAAAAGCTTTAGAATATTGGCCAATCACTCCACAAGAAAAACTAAAATATTTTCTTAATTATCTTAAATAATTTTTCAGAAAGTTAGGAAAAGTTTCATACTCAAGCAAGTAAGCTCACTTCTACGATCTGCCTAGCAAAATTTTTGTTTCTTTTTAGGTAGTCGTTTTTCTTTATCGTCAGGTACAAAAACTCTATGCTTGAATCAGTCACAAAATTCTACTATTCATTCAAAGTTATTTTGAGATCTGCAGCTTGAAGGCTGTTCGGTAAAATTCAGTTTACGCCCCGTTTCGACTTCGTTCTATCCCACTGTGCATATAAACTCAGTCCTAATAAACACTAAGATTGAATTTCTAAGATTATGTAATGATGGGCTTTCCAGATTTCGAATTCACATTGGTTTCTGCCAGAAAGATTAATCAACGCTTTCAAATTATGTCAAATATGAAAAACGAAATTTAACTCTTTCAACTAATCAGGGTGGTGGATTTACAATTTAACAATCGATCTAACGGCTCTAAATGTTAAATTGTTAGTTCAATTTTGGGAAAATTTAAGGGCAAGAGAACGTACAGAGCATTAAACAAGAGCACAATTTAATATTCTACATTTCTGGATGCAGGCAGGCAACTAAAGTTGTACTAGTAAACACGTTTACAAAGTGGTACTTTTTATATAAAAAGTATACATTTTATAATTTTAATCGCCTTCAAGACAATACAAGACTGTATGTTTATTTGTAAATGCTCTAACAAAAAACACGAAGTTTTGTCAGTTAAAATCTAAAACTATCTAAAATTCAAGCCATCTGAACGCAGCTTGTTGCGGTTATGTACAGACTTTTAGATTCATGTTTCCTTGATTTTTTGCCATTTTCTCTTAACAGGAAATCGATTTCAACCTGGCTTGATTGAGACTTGCTTGAGATTTAACATTGAATTTTCTGAATTTAAACCGAAACTGTGGGAACAGTTTGTTCTGGGTGGTTTGTTACAAACATTAACGGTAAATTAATTCCATTAGAAGTGCATTAGACAATATTTAAATATTAAAGTATTTGAGTGTCTTGTGCGGTCTTATTATTTATTAATGACGGACGGTATAATTTTTTTACAATTTCCAAACAAAACACGAAAACACATTTGTGTGTTTAAACGTGCCTTCATGTTTCAAAACGATTTGAATAAGATATTTGCTGAGAAAGGGAATGTAATTTTTAAAACAATGGAGTCAAACCGAATGTATGTATGAAGGAAATTTAAATTTTTCATTCATAAACTGAAATTTTGAATTATGGAAGACATAAAGCAGAAAGTGCAGCTTTTAAATTGCACGTGTTGTATTTAAATGTTCCCCAAAGCGGGATGTTTTATATATCATTTATAAGTAAAGTTGTTTTTTTCGGTTCAAAAATGTATAAAAATTTACAGATAGTTTCACTAGATTATCTGGATTACAATTTCATCAGTGGAATTGTTTTTTTGTTTCAAATTCTAGGTTCTGCCGAATCTTCTTGGCTGCGCAAACCTATACAGGCATTTATATTTTTTATTAATATTTGTGGGCAGAAAATATATACTTTTAGAACTAACATGTTTATTGTATATTTCGTTGTATTGACTTTTGTATTTCTATTTCATTGTTACAACAAAGCGTTTTAAGTTTCAATAAACTTACTGCAGTACGGCAATGAACAAAGGCACCCAATGTGAAAGCCAAAGCAGAAACAGCAAAAGCCATAATTAAAAAAGTTTTCAGAAACGCAAATAAGAAACGCTCAAAGGGTGTACGAATTGAAAAATGGAAAACCCTCAGGGAAACAGGCTTACTGCGTCGAAGACGATGGAAAAGTCGAATTTGTCAGTTCTGTAATTGAAAAATCATGGTCGACGACATCGCGGTAATTAAAAAACAGATAGAAAGTAAGTGTATTATTTTTGAATGGAGAAAGGAAAGTAACACTTTTTAAAGCCACTTTTTTATGATGAAAGAGGAGTTGGGCTGATTACAGGCAGCAATTCTAAAAGTCTGTGAGTAACATGTAGGGGGACTTAGATTTCTTAATTAATTTCAAGCAAAAAGACTTCTGAGGTTGGTTACCGTTAAATCAAAAGTTTTTCCCACTAGTAGTTAAAGAAACGACAAAAGAGGACATATGAAAATAAATCATTTCGATGTACAGGGCCTTCAGCCCATCATTTAGTGTGCAGTTATTGTTTAATTTTAGAAGAAACAATTTTAATAAATGACAACTTGTAAACCAGCACACATGTGACTCAGGTGAACAATATTAAAAAAAAAGTTCTACCCCTGTAATACGATGAAAACCCTGAAAATTGGATGTTTCTTCAGACTGTAGTAATGATAGGATTCTGGAGGGTTCCTAATTTATCATGAGGAACAATTAGCACCCTGAAGAAGGCGGTAATAAACCGCCGAATGCTCGGTAAGCTCAAAAAGTTTTCTTTCTTCACCACTGCCTAGACCGTATCCCCAAGAAATATCCATATTTCAAGTATTTGTTATTACTGTTATATGGAGATTTAAGTCGTAAGCCTTTTAGAAAAATGTTTTGTTTTTACATTTATGTAAAATGTCAAATTATTTTCAAGGAGTTGAAGTTTTACATATTTGGATTCTAAATATCGTAAAATATATGCATTAAAATTGAAACCATAGAAAATGGAGTGATGAGGAAATTAAGATTTTATTGTAGGTTTGAGATTACAGAAAATGAAGAGAGGCAACTACATATATTTTCCAAGATAGCACAAATCAGTTAATATGTTCAGAAGACGATACAGCAATGTTCTTTCACGGAGAGAACGGTTCAGTCTACACCATGGAAGAGAAGATTGAGCCACGGACTAACGAAATACTGGCACGAACTAAAAATAGTAGGATAGGTAGAAATACTGACAAAACAATCAAAGCAAGAATAAATTTAAAAGCGCCTAGCAAAATACAACAGGCAATTCAGATGCCAAAGACCAGGAACGGTGCATAAAAAACTGAAAAGAGGAATTTAGAAAACACGTAACGCATTCTACTGCCAGCTAAAATGGTCGAAATTACCACACCTTTAACGACTTAAACAATGGGTTTTTTCTGGTTTGTAAAAAAAGTCTACAAATCTACTGCGACTACTGCCTGGAAACATCCAGGGAATACATGAGTAAAAAACAGCGAAAACCTTCGAAAAAGCATTGGAACATCCAAACCAACAACTTGAGCAACTTGTTAATTACCAGAAAAATTACAATTAAAATTCCGAAAAAACCGATCCACTACCGATGCATTGTTCAGACAGAGAATTCATGCTCAGACAACTGGTTGAAAAATGCATAGAATACAGCACCCCTGCTTACCTCTGCTTTATAGATTTAACCAAGACTTTCGACAGAGCGCAGCTCAAAGACGTTCTTACAATCTTGGAAAACAGTGACACGCCGAAGGAATATATAGAACTCATTGAGGATCTAAATAGTAACACACAAACGCAAATACGAGCAAACTCGACACTAACACAACACCTCCGAACAACAGCAGATATTCGCCAAGGCGACAGCCTCAGCCCTGTGCAATTTATACACGTGCAATCATGGACGAATTAGTAAAAGCCGTAAAGAACTCTGGATTATGATATCGAATGGAAAAAATCAAAATAAACATATTATGCTATGCCGATGACGCAGTACTTATCGCTGAATCAGAAGATGACCTCCAAAGGATATTGCAAGCCTTTAACGAACAGGCAGGAAAACTTCATCAAACATCAATAAACCACACCAAATGCATGACTATAGCAAATGAACCTTTGCGCTGCAAACTGGCAACAGAAAATAACATTTTAGAACAAATCATGTCATTCGAAGACCTCGGATGAAAAATCACAAGCGCCGGGATTCTGGAAGATGAAGTGAGAAAACAAGTCAATAAAGCAGCCGCAATGTCAGGACATCTTAGATATACAATCTGGAAAAACAAACACCTAAGCATAAATTGCAAATCGAAAATATACAAAACATGTGTTCGGCTGGTGATGACATATGGTGCGGAAACAAGAGCTGAAAGTTCAGTAGCAAAGAGGATGCTAAGAACAACTGAGATGAAGACCCTAGGAGCAATAACGGGATACACACTAACCGATAGGCAAAGAAACACAAACATAAGAGAAAGCTGCCAAACCGAGGACGTAGTCAGATGAATAAGGAAAAGAAGAAGGGAATGGAACCAGCATGTCAACCGAATGAGTCCCTAGAGAACAGCCAAGATAGTATGAAACAATACATCACATGGAAGAACGCCTATAGGACGACCACCAAAACGATGGCAAGACAGTTGTCAATCAACGTCGCAAGAATTGCTACAAGGAAATATAGAGGAAGAAGAAGACAATTACAATTGATTAAGACAAAACAGTCTAAATTAACAAAAGGAAGATAAAAACGTTGACACGAAAGTGCATAGCAAAGACAACCCGAACAGTTAAAAAAAACTAATAACATCAATGGAAACCTCAGAAGTAACCAAGAAGAAAGGATCACGAACCTTAATAAGCAGATAGATCGGAAGTCGGGGAAAAATGTGAATTTTAGTGAGTAGGAGTATAACTTAAGCTAATCGGACTTCAGTCATGACTTAACATAATGAAGTAGAAGATCGCAGAAGAATGAATTTAGATCATCATTTATCACATACGACAAAAAAAAACCCCAATATATTTATGATACTTTATCTGTTCTGAATTTCCAACCTTTGGAATTGGAAATTTATTCTTCTGAGAGAGCCATCAGTTAGTGCTAGCGACCTTCAATAAATAAGGGTCGCCTCAATAACTCTGGCTTGCTCGAGTAACCTAACACCATAAGCAAACACAAATGCTTGAAGAAAACTGTTTATCGCTTCTTAGTTGAATTCCCTTCCTTTGTTTAATTTTTGTTCAGTTATTAAAAAAGGGGAGCATCCCTCCATCAGAATTCTGTGTAGGATTTGTGAAAATTCAAAGTAAATATTAGCGATTGGGGGGTGCAAATGTAAACTTTTCTAATTATCGTTTCCAAATTAAGATTCTCCGATGGCAATGCCCAGTTTAGGATGCCTATATTCATAATTCCCAGCTTTTCCTGCCCAAATTATATTTTGATCGATATGAAGTTAGTTATTTCTCAGGCTCTGGCTTTATAAAGACGGTGGTGTAAAATGGTAAAATTTCTTTAGCAAATCTATTTTCAAAAAAAATCGGAAATGTGAATGTGCAAAGATCTTTGTATTTCGTTGAAAGTTTCCACCGCGATAAAGCCCCTTTTGCTCATTATTATGGGTTGCTGGTTTTAAGGAATTCTATGTACATTTCGCCGACAATAATGGCTATGAATTTACTTCTGACCATTGAAAAAAGTATCCGATAACTATCGCAGGGGCATACACGTATGAAATTTCGTATGCCCATAAATTTGCCACATCTTACCTAATGACTGCTTTTTCAATTGCCTACTTCCGGCGTAATTGGTGTTATTAGCGGACTTTTTGTAACTTTGAAGTTTTTTGCTTATTTGCATGTTTTTGATTTATGCGATGATAACGTCGCTGTGCCTTCCCATTTTATGAAACGACCAGTGGTGTTTGTAATTGCTTGCAAAATACATGTGTGCCCTACTTTGAACACAAAATAAAGCCCTAAGTAAATATACATATTTACATAAATTATAATAGTAAATTCAAGTTGGATTTTTACTTTCGTTTTTTTACAGATCATCCTGATTAATTGCCTGATATTATATTGTTCTTTTCGGTGGTTTAATTCGTACATTTTGCTCATAAAAACAGAGAAATCTCCAAAAAAGATAAGTCCTAATTTGTTCTTCTAAAAAATTGCGTAAATAGCTACTCGTGGCTTTATATGAAAATCTCGTTCCTAAGCTGCTTAGCTGAATTCTGTAAGATTTGTGTTTGGTTTTCTGTGTGGAATTCCGTTCCTTAAAATTAATTGGTACTTAAAACATAATCAGCTACTTAATTGCTTAGTAACTTAATAAATTTCCCTTGAAGCACGTAGAACATTGGAGAATTTATTTATTAGTCGTGTCCCATTACCAACTTTTGTTGCCTTTTATTTTTATGTACCTTCCTTATAATTGTTAGAATGGTACAGAACCATTTCCAATTTGTTTGTATATTTTATGCACATCTTTCTCGCTAACTATAATGTTTAGATTAATTTTAATTATTGTGTATATTTTCCTGAAATTCTTGGGTTCCAGTCAATTTTATTGTTTATTATTTAAATATTTTACAAATACGTTTCGGTGTCTTTCTCCACCATCATCAGTTTCTCTAAAATATACATTCACAGTCGTCATTAATTTAAAAACAAGAGCTCTGTTAAAATATACATACTAAAATACAAATTACAAACATATTAAAAAGCATATTAAAATGTATATTTTAACAGAGCTCTTGTTTTTAAATTGATGACGACTGTGAATGTATATTTTAGACAAACTGATGATGGTGACGAAAGACACCGAAACGTATTTGTAAAATGGTTAAATAATAAACAATAAATTTGACTGGAACCCAGGAATTTCTTTTGAATTAATTTTAATGTCAGCACGGAAATGAAGATAAATTACGGAATTAATAAGTAATAAACTATAACTATGTAGCGTTCTGATTAGTTGTCTTCAGACTTTTTTATTGCCAACTGTTGAATACCATAAAATACCAAACCAACAACATACAAACAACTCACCTCACGAACAAGAAAACAGCATGTCTCTTCATGGACATCAATAAGGCCTTTGACAGTGTCTGGCACAAAGGACTTTTATATAAACTTTACCAGCTTAAAACCCCCAAATACATAATTCACGCAGTCAGACACCTACTCATAAACAGACACCTAGAAGTACGCATAAACAACACCCTCTCCTTTGCTTCCTCCCCTGAACAAGGACTGCCACAAGGATCCCGCTATCAGCCCTTCTTTACAATATATACTGCCACGACATATACAATCACAGTCTCCACGACAAAAGACACATTGACAAATCTGCTTACATACTACAATACGCCGACGACACTGCATTGATCGTGCACGACAAAACTACAGTAAAACAGTACAAAAACTTCAAACACTAACAGACAATACAATTGCTTGGTTCTACAAATGGAGACTTACACCAAACGCCACGAAAACCCAACTACTTTTACAGACGGAAACAGAACTAGACCAAAACAAGAGGCAAAATATCTAGGAATGACACTGGACCAAAAACTAAAATTTACAAAACACGCACAGAACGTAAGAACAAAAATCATTCAACGGACAAAACACTTCCGATCACTGACGTACAAAGACAAAGGAATCAGTACAAAGACGGCCACAAAAATTTACCAATCAATATGTAGACCTGTGCTTGACTACGGACATATACTGACAGCGAATGCATCTGGGAAAACTAAACAACACATTCAAACAACAGAACTGATTGCCCTGAGATCAATAACGAAAATAAGACATCCTCAAAACCAACTACACAACCCCTCAAACCAACTTCTCTACGAACGAACAAAAATAACGCGAAAAACAGAAAGACAACTCCAATTACAAACGAAATGGAGAAACAATCCCTACAACTGGACCCTACTGTATCCCATTTTTCTCACGAGACAAACGAGACAATCCCGCTTCCGCTTCCCAACAACAACACTACTTGAACACTTCCAACACGACTGAACCAACCTGCTAGACGATGAAAACAGATGACATAGAAGAGAGATTTTTTGCTTTTTTTTTGCTTTGTAATAATTTTAGGTTTACAGTTAAGATAGTTTAAGTTAGAAAACTAATCCAATACATGTATATATGCAAGGGCAGAAAGGCCGAGGGCCGATAGCCTATTCTTATATAAAACAAATAAAATGTAAATTGCAAACATTTGATGAACATGTACTTTTGCCACTTAACTATCTTAAACATCAAATAGCGACTGATCGAAATATACAATGAGGATGCAAAGGTTGGAAAAAAATTATTTAAAACTCGTGCATTTCGTTTTCGGAAAAATCGTCATTCATTTCAAACTTTTTCTCAGTTGCCGTTTTTCAGATGGCTAATTTAACTAATAAACTAATTAAACTAATATATATTTTTCAAATTCAACTGAACTGTTTTGGATAAAATTTTTGATTTCTGCATCAAATGCTAATGCTGAATGGCAACTGAACTCTCACACTGAATCCTATATATATAATATAATAATAACTAAGTTCGATGTTTTCTTTGAGAAAATCAAACAAAACAATTTTGGTTGAGTTGTTTAAACCGTTGTTACTTTTATTAACTGAATACCAATTTACCAGGTTTTCTTAGTCAAAAATTCTGCAATTATCCCTCAAAAGAAATGCCATAAATTCTAGGACTAGTTGTAGAAGGATATTCACAAAAAATATGCAACTTTGGTATAAGCAACTGTCGAAAATGCCATGTAATATGGACCAAATTACGATATCCTGTGTTGGTCAAAACACTAATAATTTCCGATAATATCGCACGCCATATGGCAGAAGCAGCAGCAGCAGCAGAAACACGGTTCAAATTTTTAATTTTGATCGGTCGACTTTGCCCTCCGATAATTTTATTCCCCAGTAATTTGCAAAATCCCGGGAGTTTTAATGGGGTGTCTGGGTTCAACGAAGACCTGTTCCTTAGTTTCGGAGAAAGAGCACTGGATACCGGTTAATGAGGGTTTTGGCTAAGTTCATTGGCGCCGAATTAGGCACATACATTACTCACACTTCCATTTTGAAGATTTTATTACGTTATTTTACATACATGTACTACGTGGTTTTTTGGTAATGTTGTTATAGTATATAAAACCCCTAATACTTACTTTATTTAATTTATTTAAAGGAATCAACCGTGTCGAAAGCTTTAACAAGGTCCAAAAGTACACACGAAAACTTTGGCAAGGGTATAGAAGGTTTATGTTGCAGGAAGGAGGAAGGCCTATGCACAGTGTCAGACAATTACTGCAAAGCATGGATGGTTGATAAATCTTTCCTGAATCCAATTTGGATTGTATTTTCTGAATTTACCAAAAAAATGATAAAACTCTGCAGATATTCATAAACAGGGTGTCAGAAAAAGATGCGACCAACAGCTAACGAGGCAAATCTACAACAAAAATGAGTGTGACAAGTTTCTATAACACTTTTGCGAAAACTCAATAATCTACAGGGCGTTAAAGTTAGACTAAAAAATATATTGGTTAACGCCCTGTAGATTAGTTATTATTGAGTTTTCGCAAAAGTGTTATAGGAACTTGTCACACTCATTTTTGCTGTAGAGTTGCCTCGTTAAGTGTTGGTCGTACCTTTTCCGGACACCCTATTTTATTAGAATCCTATAATAATTTTCTTATGTAACGTAATTTCTCTGTAAATTTTCTTTTTATGTATGGTTTTTGGTAAAAGTGCATCACTTTCAGTCAGCTCTTGGAAATTCTTGCAAATGTCCCCATATTTTTTTTAGTAAAATGATTTTAGCTTAAACTAATTGTGTTAAAACTCTTAATAGGAAAAATCAACTAAACAGTTTTATTGAGTACCTTGTTGGTTGTACTTATACAACTTGCAAAAATATGTTTTTTACAGAGCAATGAAATACTTTTATTTCAAAATAAAATATAATATAAGCTCCCAGTTATGTATAGTGGAACGTTGAAGAATATAGTTATTGTTGTATTGTGTTTGGAAAATGTGTGTGCCAATATCTGTTTACTTTTCTGTACTTTATTCTTTTTCAGCCTCTTGTTCGTTGGCTATCACTTCACTTTTTACTTTACTCAAAAAGTTCTGATGCGCTTGTAAAAAACTAATCCATGAATGAAAAATTGCTCTTAGAAGTGTATTTTGTTAATATTTGTATCTTGTTAATGTATTTTACGACATTCCAAATTGAGACACTTGTGCTACTTTATACAAAAGTTCAATAAAATATCTCCAAATTGGAAAGTTCCCCTCTGCACGATTTTAATAAACACACAAACCTTTTAAAACGGCTAAACATCATGCATCTTGAAGCGGGGACCGCTCCCCCAAAAGACCGTAACGTTTATGGCTTGTGGGGGACGTTTTTTTTTCTTTGGAGGCCATAAATAAGATCCAACAAGGTACCAGGCGAAATGAAATATAAAATGGGCGTCTATTAATTTAATTTATAGGCCACGCCGAATTAGGTCCGCGTAATCACGTTTTTATCGACGATTCATTTATCAAATGTGTTCGGCGGAGGTCTTCGTGTTATCTTTCAGCGACATTTAAGTGTTATGAAAGCCATTTGTCGAAATACAGGAAATTTTTTTCGTTTTTCCGGATTATAAATCATTTTCCAGTTTCCAGAAAGCATAAGCTGTTACTCAGCTTGGTTTAGCTGCTTTTCTCACATTTCTCATTACGTAGACAATTCAACGCGGTTGTTGGACCAAAATGGGTTACTCTGTTAGATGAAATTCTGCAGAAATCAATAAGAAAATTTGTTTTATTTTGATAATTTACGGATAGTTGATTGCCTAATGTTCAAGTAAATTCTTATATAGAATCAACTTAATCGGACCCATTGGTTCTGCTTGTGAACTGAGTATTTTCAGTAAAGAACAATACCATCTAATTGTACGTTTTTCGTGTCGCGCACATAAAAATGGAATTTAACGAATTCACATTTTTTCAGCACAAACAAGCTTTTTTTCGCAAACTGGACAAATGAAAATAAAATTACTCACATTGTCACTAAGCTGCAATTATTTCAATTGTTCGTGTGTAATGTTCACAAAATGGGTTGAAAAGTAGCACTAATTTAAAAAACAATCGTACATTTTCGCAGTATTTTAAGAAAGGTCAAGTAGAAATTTTTGTTTTAAGTCTTGATGCTATAATTGCAGTATCTTGGTGAAACCCCTGTGTCGTAAGGTAAAATTTAGGCTCCTGGAGCACTTTGCAAAAAAGTGGTCGGGCTCTCCCGGACTTACCCAATATTTTGATCCAGTGTAAGCCCACGTTCGTTCTAATTTATTTTAAAGTTTTCCTTTAGTTATGTTTTGTTGCATATGCTACCTGGATTTATGTTCTCTTTTAGAATCATATTTTATATTGCACAATATAAAACGCAAAATATGTTTTGTTGAATTGTAATTTAGACAAATATAGGAATCGAACAGCCGACAGAAATTGATTTGGGCAGGAATAAGTACTTTTGAAATCTGATTTATCTGCCCCTCTGGAAAGCTGCGCCATTTCATTTAGAATTTAATTTATCAGCAATTATTCAATAGAAACCGTCAGTCCATTTCACACGTGAACCGGTAATCAATTTATCTCTAAATCAACGGAAAACCACTTGAAACTTGCCTGTTTTTCATTGTTTATTGTAAATTTTTGGTATTTCTCTTTGAAGCAGTTTAGAAGAGCTTGATTTTTGAAACAAATTGATTTTATGATGAAAAAAGCGAAAAACTTCCCTTAAAAAGTGTCTTTAAAAAACCACCGAACGAATTTAACTTCAATCTTCACGTTTTGACCTGAAATCAATTAGCAACTACTTATGTTGGATATATAGTTTAGAAATTAATTTATTTAATACATTTTTAGGGCTCAATTGTCTGTTAGGAAAAAATGCACACTGCTTTAATACCGTTGGCTTAAATAGTATCATCGTCGATTGTAAAATGTATTTTTCGAAACAGCTTTTAACCACCGAATTTGCAAGAATTTTAATTGAAATCGGAACAAATGGAAACTGACCGAAACTTTGTCCAATATTTTAATTGAAGATCAACTTCAATTCAATTAAATTATTAAAGTAGCATTACTTATGTAAATATATTATATGCTTTTTCTGTAGCCCAGAACATCATCAAACTAATAATTTCTAATACTCAATACATTTTTCCAATAAACTTTCCAAAATACTTATCTTGGACGTTTCTTTTTCTGGAAAAGTCAGAAACGGGTTGATCGTATTAGATACATAAAAGTACACGAAACTTATTTGAAGGGTTAGACGCCGTCACAGAGGAAGGAGAAATTTTTATTTAAAAAATATTTGACATAGGTATAAAAGGAGTAAAGGTTTCCAACTAATTACAAAATTTTGTAATTGTTAGTCAGTTTTTCTGGTGCAAAGAAAACAATTTTGTTGCAATTTTCGATGACTTTCTTGACTATTGCGTTCTACTGTACTGTCTTCACTTTCAAAAGCACGACACAAGCTGATTAAAAGTACGAAGAACTTTTAATAACATCGCATAGTGCGCGGCTATTAAATCACATTTCTGTTAACGACCCTCTTAAATAAAAACCGGTACGTATGATGTCCCCTTTTGTCCCCTACCTTCAACCCATTCTTTCTCTCTTTATTAATTCGTGGTATTAGAATTTAATTCGTTTTATTTAGTGCAATTTTAGGTAGCCAGCTGTGTCCAGTTTTGCCAGTGCTACATACGTAGCTGTGGATGATTGGAGTAATACCTCTAGGCTAAGAGTGATAAATAATAAATCAGTGAATATTGTTGGAAGCTTAAGTGAAGCAGTGAAAAATTAAATCAAAGTGTTTAGTCTATCGTTCGATTAAACTGTAGTGTGTTCTTTTTAAGTTGGGATGGTTAAAGTGTTTAGTTCGATTTCCAGATTTTAAAGTGTCGGCACAAATATTATGAATTCGGTTTTCAAAGCATGTGTTGGTGTATATTATTCATAGAACAGGTTTTTTTTTGCCACAAAACTGCATTTGCAAATTTTGGTTTTTGGTCGCCGTTGGAGTCGCAAGTATAATATAATAGATTGGCGAAATTTTTGTTGGCTTTCTCTATTTTCTTCTATCAATAAAAAATATAAACACTGTATCTAACTTTGCTTCAATAAACCACTTTAAACTGAAATTGCAACCGAGTTGCAATGGTCAAGATTAATACTTTAGCAATTTATTAGATAACCACATCAAAAATTGGATTATTCTCAAAAAAAATTGCGATTAATTTTTTTTATTTCGATTTATTTAAAATTAACTGTGTTTCTGTCTTAAACATGGCAGTGATGTGAGAAAAACGCAAAGAAAACATTGTTTCGCGACAAGTTAAAAATGCTCTTTAAATTCTTTGTTAAGTCCAATTACAGTGTTATTAAAAATACTTTCATAATATTGAATTGGCAAATATCACTTGAATTCCATATGATTTGCCTATTTTGATGCAATGCAAAGGCTTTATTAATTAAATTTAATTAGATTTTTTATTATATGAAAACTATATTCAAGTTACTATTCGAATAAAAGTCACTAAAAAATCCTAAACAAAACGTTTTATCTATATTTTACTTATCTGCTTTCGGACAAATATTTCGTCCGCTTCGAAATGATAGTGAAGCGCAACGAAAATAGAAACATTCGGCTTGTTATGCTAAATTTATCTTGTGTTTCTTACTATTTATTTATTTCTTAATTTTTAATATTCGCTAGTCGCAATGCAGCGAAAATTGTAATTTAGTTTGTATTTAAATACTGACCGCGAAAAGTGACAAAAATGTTGGTTTCCATTTTGGTACTTTTAGCTGATTGCTCATTTCTCCGAAAATTATATTGTCAAAAACTGATTTGTTTTAGAATAAGTAGACGGAAAATCTTCGGCGAAATTCTGGCATTTTAACCACAGAAAGCAGATATACTGAATCTACTAGAGGTAACGTC
This sequence comes from Dendroctonus valens, assembly GCA_024550625.1. Taxonomy (NCBI): domain Eukaryota; kingdom Metazoa; phylum Arthropoda; class Insecta; order Coleoptera; family Curculionidae; genus Dendroctonus; species Dendroctonus valens. The sequence continues at coordinate 530,623 of JAJTJO010000001.1, read as the reverse complement.
CACTTTTACAGCCAAACTTGCACCTAACTGTGGCTAAGTGCAAATATTGAAGAGGAAACTTAAACTAAAAGGGTTTTTTATTTAATAATCAAGTATTTCAGACGCAAATTTAAAATAAATCATTGATCAATGTACAGGTTTTTAGTTGGTTAGTATATTGACATTGGATTGCTTTTTATCGAAATATAAAGATAAACTCTAATATCTTATCGACTATTATTTTTACAAGTATCTGTATTTTGTCTTTATTCAGTTTAGCGGGTTCTTTGTTGGGTTTGTTAAGTATTTATGCTGTTTTCAGGCTCCAACATTTTCTTCATTATCCAGCAAATTTTTGACATTTTTTCAAATTTGCAAGTGATTTCAGAGGTTGTTTTGCTAGGAGTTCGACATTTTTTTATTTAGGAACTAAAAAAGTAAGAGAGTCGGTTTTGCATGCATTTTGAAGGGCAAAGTTTGTTTTTTATAGGGGCAAAAGTTCGGAAAATTCATGAAAATTTTTTGAAGGTAACCACGTTTTTTCCAAACCGCGTTTGGTTCGCGTGATGTTTTTTGCAGGCCGGAGTTTAGGATTTTTTTCCTCTGTAAATTGGGTGTGAGAACGTCAATTTGGAATGCATTTTTTAGAGAAAAGCTTCGTTTGTAAGTGGACAAAATTTTGAATTTCAGCCGTAAAAGTCCCGTTCTGGCAGTCAGGCAAAATTTTTCAAAATTGCGTTTGGTATTAGTACTGGTTTTGGCAAACCGCAGGTTGGCATTTATTTATTCAGAAACTAACAAAAGAGAGTTAGAAAATTTTGGAATTTTCTTGGATGGCGTTCAGTTTGAATTATATTTCTTGTAAAGATTATTTCCTATGCTCTTTCAGAGTTGCAAGGTTTAAAATTTTTTAAATGTTTTTTTTTCTTTTATCTCATGTATCAGCGACTATTCACAGAAATCACAAAACAGCGTTTTTCCGGTTTATAATTGATATGCGAAAAATGTTGACTTTTTACATTTACTTTCCGAAAACTGCTCGGAAATCAAAGACTTCGACGATTCGACCAAAAGATAATTTAGCAGAAACGTCTTTCGTTTGTATGTATTCGTGTCTTCAACTTTCTAACGTTGCTTGCTTGCTCCGGTTCAAGATTAATTTCATATTGCAGGTATAAAACCTTTCAACCGTAGATTCAATAGGCATATTTTGCTTACTATTAAAAAGGTTTTACTTTAATTTCGTATGTAATTTGATCGCATTTGGACAAGTTGCATTTATTTTCCCTTTTCCTTGATTCTCTTCTCCTTCTAATCTCCTCCTCCTGCTCCTCTCTTATTCTCGTCTATCTCAAATTATACGCTGAGCTGATTTTCACTGAAATTTAATGTTTGAGCTAGTAAATTAGTTTTATTACTTTGCACTCGTTGGAATTTATTTTGAGAGGACCTCGACGGACTAATTTTTATTTTTATTTCTTAATAAACCCATTTTATGGACTTTAAAAGTATGTTTTTGCACAGTTTAATAAAATGGCAAGCCGCACAATCTCTTGGTTTCTGTAAACGGCGTTGTTGAGCTTATTGAAATTACAAGTTTGATACCGGCACATTCGTTCCAGCCCCAATATAGCCACTGAAGCATGCCGAATATGGTTTCCATTTTTTTTTCTCAGCCCCCCCACATGATTGACAGGCGTGTTGGCGGACATTTTGAGCGAGGCTACTTCAATATCTTATCTATACAAAATAGCGTTTTAAAAGAGGGTGCGGCACCCTCTATATCCGCATCCCCATCGCGACGCAAAAATGAAGTTCCTGCTTACGTTCGCCTCTCCCTATTTTAATTATCCTCATTTCCATTTTTCGTTTCTCGTTTCTTTTCGCAGGAACGTCTTTCTTCGAGTCATAGCCGGAGGACAAATTTTATCATCCAGCGAAAAACGAACATCTTGTTTGACGAACGCAAATTCGAAAAGCTGCTCTAATACGAACGATAATTTTGTAATTCTGTGTTATATAATTAAATTTATTTAAATTAATGATAAAAGACTCTTGATATGGCTTGGCAAATAAATTCCACAAGAATTGGTTATTCTACTTTTATACTGTAGGCATATTAGTTTTATCATTTATTAGGATGATTTGTGTATCCATTTACGCACCGTTTAAATTTATAGTTTTTTCGTTATGTTACCTATTTTAACTGTAATTTTCAGAACCGAATATCTTGATTCGATGATATTGACCTAATGGTATCTGGCTCTGATATTTTAAGTAATATATATTAACATTTAAACTTAATATAATATTAAATAAGTAACTAAAAAATTAATAAGTAATAAAAATATAATAATTATAGTTACATTTGTACCCAGAGGGTTAAAGAAATTAGAAAATATTTAGTGAAATGTAACTTAATCAAGAATAAACTCTGAAGAAACAAAAAAAACTTACGATTTTCTGTTATTTTCAACTAAATAAATGAATGTTTATTTTGTAAGACAAAAATAGATAAGTGTAAGATAGCGGGTTTACGCCACTGTCTTTCACTTCTCCAAATTTCGATCTTGTTAGCGGACTCGTAGCTCTTTATTTTTTTCATTAAGCCCGCTTTTATATTAATTTTCGACATCAAAGGGCGGTGTCTGCGACGAATATTTCTGCAATTTTGGAGGGTGTCGGGCGACGATTTTCTTTCAAAGGTTTGTTAAGATGAAAAGAATGGCCCGTAATGAGGCTTTAAGTTTTAAGGCTTTTTATCAAACGACTGTGGAAAGCTTTCAAAAAATAAGCGAAAAATGTGTTGTAATTGCAAAGATCAGGTTTTCAGTTAAAGCATCTCGTGCGTTCTCTGTAGTCGTTTTTTGCGAACATTTTCGTGTCTTTGTGTTACGTTGTTACTAGTTTGCAATTAAAAGGCACAAAGAACTAAAGCTCGGATTTAATTAATGTTACTAATGTGAGCATTCGACTTTTGGGGGTTTAGAGGTTTAGTCGTTAAATCTTAATATTCACAATAGGAAATTAAAAATTTGAAAAGTTTATAATTTACATCAGTTTTGGGGTACCAACAATTTATTGCATTTTCAAATGATATCAGATCGAAATCCAGAACTTTTATATCAGACAGGAAGATAAGAAAGTCAATTTTCAGTTGATTCTTACATTATCTTTAAGACAAGACGCGTGAGGATTTTTTTTGCATATATCTAAATAAAAAAACGGAAATTGTGGTCACATTGAAGACAGAAGAAAAAGCAATGGAAATATTGCAAAGTCGCATTAAATGCGCATTATTCAGTAAACATTTTTATTCAAATCATTTTGACGGATTATTTTGTAAATAAGAGTAACATTGCAACGTCTTAAATATGAATTTCGTCCATTTGCGAGTTCAATAAAACTCATTTTATGTTGCCAAGTTTGTAGGTTTATCGAGTAAACCAAGAAAAGGAAAGTTAAAATATTATCAAGTCTATGTAAGTATTAACAATCATCACGGTCTAGATAGAAAACATATTACTTGGACCAAGTAAAATACAAGATTTACATTATATTTAAATTTTTATTTTTGCAAGTACCGACAAAAGACTATTAAAACTATATTTTTGTGATCTAAACCAGGGTGGTATAAACTAAAAAAATGTGCGTGATGTATTGAGGAAGCAGAGAATTGCTAGATTGAAACATGCTTAGTTTACGGTCTTTGGATACTTTCTACCGTTAGTACAGTTAGTTACTAAATGACCGATTATTTGCAAACGATTTTGTGTCCAAATTCTGAAATTAGAAACCCATGGAGTCCAAATGCCGTAATTTTTCTCTCAAATTACGTTCGTCTCTATATAATTTAAACTATAGGCTTTAACGATATTAAGCATTAAAAGTATATATTTGAATTGGAATTAAAAAAATAATAATAAATTTGCAACATACAAACAACTCACTTCACGAACAAGAAAACAGCATGTCTCTTCATGGACATCAATAAGGCCTTTGACAGTGTCTGGCACAAAGGACTTTTATATAAACTTTACCAGCTTAAAACCCCCAAATACATAATTCACGCAATCAGAAACCTACTCACAAACAGACACCTAGAAGTACGCATAGACAACACCTTCACCTTTGCTTTCTCCCCTGAACAAGGACTCCCACAAGGATCCCCGCTATCACCCCTTCTTTACAATATATACTGCCACGACATATACAATCACAGTCTCCACGACAAAATACACATTGACAAATCTGCTTATATACTACAATACGCCGTCGACACTACATTGATCGTGCACGACAAAACTACACTAAAAGCAGTACAAAAACTTCAAACACTAACAGACAATACAATTGCTTGGTTCTACAAATGGAGACTTACACCAAACGCCACGAAAAACCAACTACTTTTACCAAACCACCAAATTAAAGACGACTCTCCATCAATAACAACAGACGGAAACAGAATTAGACCAAAACAAGAGGCAAAATATCTAGGAATGACACTGGACCAAAAACTAAAATTTACAAAACACGCACAGAACGTAAGAACAAAAATCATTCAACGGACAAAACACTTCCGATCACTGACGTACAAAGACAAAGGAATCAGTACAAAGACCGCCACAAAAATTTACCAATCAATATGTAGACCTCTGCTTGACTACGGACATATACTGACAGCGAATGCATCTGGAAAAACTAAACAACACATTCAAACAACAGAACAGATTGCCCTGAGATCAATAACGAAAATAAGACATCCTCAAAACCAACTACACAACCCCTCAAACCAACTACTCTACGAACGAACAAAAATAACGCGAATAACAGAAAGACCACTCCAATTGCAAACGAAATGGAAAAATAATCCCTACAACTGAACCCTACTGAATCCCCTTTGCCTCACGAGACAAACGAGACAATCCCGCTTCCGCTTCCCAACAACACTACTTGAACACTTCCAACACGACTGAACCAACCTGCTAGACGATGAAAAGACATGACAGAAGAGAATATTTTTTTTGCTTTGTAATAATTTTAAGTTTACAGTTAAGATAGTTTAAGTTAGAAAATTAATCCAATACATGTATATATACAAGGGCAGAAAGGCCGAGGGCCCATAGCCTATTGGGAAATAAAGATTATATATATAATAAATTTGCGTTTAGTTGTGTTTTTAATATCAATTATATTTACAGCTAGAAAAAAGTAACGCTTTTCATCGATTTTCAATTATTACCTTTATTTCTTTTATCTAAGATGCTGTTCAAAAGCTTAATTGCATTTCTTTTAATACTGAAATTATTCGTGCATTGACGGTTCGACATTTAAAAAAAACATTAATAAAATTTACAATTTTCCACTGTAAATCAATGATGATCCAAATTTCGTTAAGAAAAATAAAATAAGAACATATGAAAAATACTTTTGCTCTACCACTATACTGTCGTGACCAATTCGAACTAAAACATTTATAAAAAATCATCGATGTAACATGTAGGGTGGAAATAGTTGCGGCATATGCAACTAAATGTCTACATTCCCACCAGGAAAGGCTCTTGTACCATATGGAATTCGATTCAGTTCAAACTTATAATTATTCAACATGAACTTCAAATCTAATTTAGAAATTCGTTTAAAAGTTGGAATGTAAGATTTCTATTTTTTATAGATATAGATTTTATTGTATTTCTCTTATATGGAAAACAAGATTATTTTACGGCTGCAAGAGTGTGAGTAGAATGAAGTAGATATACATGTATAGTAACTTTAGTTTTCTTCTAATACCATACCAACAGGTAAGTAAGTTAGTCGCACGCAAAACGATAGCAAAAAAAACACATATAAAACAACTTATAAAAATACACTTCTTGTGCTTAATTTTTAAATTAATTTTAATATTGAAACTGGCGAATTTTAAGACATTTAGGCCTCCGTAGAATAATACTTTTTTCTGACGTTTTGCAAGCATAATTTGCTCGAAAGCTTATATTTTGAAATACATTTCCAACTTTGCCGATTTGCAGCCTAAGTGTAATGTATGGGGATCAAAAACTTGTTTTGAGTTTTGTTAATGCAATAAATTTACTAATGTCTAAAATTGTTAATTGGCAAGAAAACAGAATTAATTCTTTTGCGCAAAAACTATTAATGTTAGAAGAATTTATAAAGAGCACAGAAATGTGCACAGAGGATTACTGCCTAAACTTTGAAAACTTTAGTTGATTCCGGCGAGGAAATGAAAAGTTGTGGTAGTTTTTGTACCAAGGCACTCAAGAAAACACCACGCTCCACACGCCCAAAGCGGATGAAAGTGGAGACATTTTTGCTTGATAAAAGTTAGAAATGATCGTCTTCTTTTGAGCCAAATAATTTAGGAATACCGTTTTTATGATGTGCTTACAGAATATCCTGTAGGATGAGCACGATAACATCTCATAAAATAACTAGCTCTAAATGTTTAATAATTCCAATTCGTTTGCTAATTATTTTAGACTTTTAGTGGCGTAAAATTTTGCTTTGTTAGCTTGTCAAGTTTTCAGATATTCGGCTATTAGCCGAAAAAAAATCCGATTTTACAACAGAGCGTTTACAAATTAAAATGAAAACCTTCTACTTTCCCGCGATGTTTCCCTGCATGTTAATTGCCTTTAACCGGTTCAAGTTCTTCCCCTTTTCAACCGTCGCTAAGAATAACCTACTTTCCGATGATGAAAAAAAAATCCCCTGGTAAATCATTACATAAGCTTTCCCTTGGTCAACCGTCCTTATGGAGGCATCGTAATAAGATTTATTTGTTCTCGGTGCAGATGCGGCCAGTACAACCAGCTGTCCGCTGGTTAAGCCTTTATGCCCACTGGATCGTGTATCATGTGTGACCCATATGGTAACGGTAAGATTTGAGCAAAAAATTCTAGCTAGATCTGGTGGGTAATTAAAGTGGGTTAACGGGAATACCTTTACCGTTTTCGGGTAGACTTTGAAGAGTTCGTGAGGATCTCGACACCGAAAAAAGTGCCATTAAAACATAATAATTGTTTTCAGATGAGGCATAAAGGAACTGATAAAGCCTAAATATTACATGTACCCGATGAGAACCTTGAGACGTTTTACGTAGTCAGTCAGCTGCTTCAGTGCAGTCTAATTAGAAATTGTTCGGTTTCTTCAAATAAATCGGTTCAGGATAAAACTTTCAGGACCAAAATTTTGAAAGAAACTGTTGCTATTATTATATTATTATAAAGTCGGTGCTGTTTACAAATAGGAATTGACTAGTCCGAGCTTTTTTCCAAAAGCACAGGGCTGAATTTTGAATTAATTTAGACCTTACCTCTAGGACTCACTGTATAACCATCAAATCGAACAAACAGGGAAAGTAATATAAACAGAAAACTACACGGGCGAAATAAAAGCGCTAAAAGCTGAACTATGGCGCAGATTTAGCGAAAAACTCCCTCTGCAGTGCTGATATTGATTAGCAACATTGCGAGGGGGTGGCATATTAAAGGGTTAAAAGAGTTAAAAGAAGTGACGGGGGCCGGGGGGAGGGAGGAGATATTCCCGGTACGCTCCAGATCTAATGCCGTCTTCAGGCAAGGGGAAGCAGACTCTTGAAAAAATGAAGGGTGAGTTTTAAATTGGGCATTAAAGTTTCCATGGCGTTGAATGGAAAACTGCCAACAACTCTTTCAGATGATGTAAGCGACGCAGGGAAGGTGTATGAATTATTCAAATGAAACTGAAGGAGTGCGATTTTATTCAATGCCTTGATTTTACGGAAAATAATAATCAGAAGCTCGTTTATTACAGATTTGCCAATCAGAAAAACAAAAATTATCGATACTTCTGTCAAATAGTAAGGTTTCCGCGGCCATTGCTTGAAACTGGCGAGCTTTTTTGGGCTCTTAGGCCGTGGTGAAAGAAAAAGTTTGCGTGACGTTTTTCAAGCACCAGTAGCTTGCATCCTCAGGCGTGGTTTACTCGAAATCTTCACTGGACTTATGAGATATTTAGCATGGTGTTTGATGTTGACGTGGTCAGTTTATAATTTCTTTTCAACCTCTTTTTTCCTCCAACCGGTAAAAACCGATCTACATATTATATGAAAGAGGACTCGGAATGTTACGGAAAATCTATTGATCGAATTGAGACACTAAACTTTTCTAAAATAATCGGCATACAAAAGCTACGAGACACGCGTTTGAGCTTTTGCTACATCGAATTTGTGCCTTATTTTATGTACAGACAGCATAAATATCTTTATATGCGGGTGAGGCTTATTCACAGTAAAAGCTCATAAACAAAGGACCATAACCAGCTAAAAATTATTGATAAGTTCTAGATGGTTGTGGCGGAGTCATGTTTTCTACATCTTTTTCTTGGATATTGGGCCTTAAAATGTTTGTATTTTATAAAGACATATTTTCCTCACGTCTTCTATTACAGCTTGATAAAGAGTGCTCTTATCACACACTTACGCTCAATCTGTGAGAGCAAAAATCGAATTAGTAAAGAAATTAATTAAAAAAAAGTTTCCTTGATAGAAAATTTGCTATCGTTCTCAAAAGCTACCTAAAAAAGAGTAAATTAATAAATTGTTTAACAAGGCTGGTGGTTTTTTCACAAATTGTCAATTTTTTTACTTTTACTTAAATCTTATTAATTGTAACTTAACATATTTTACGAGGCCTTATATGGTAGGACAGAGGGAGCAAAGATAGAAGGCGAAATTATAAACAACATAAAGTACGCAGATGACACCGCCGTCATTGCAGAATCTATGGATGACTTGTAGATGCTGCTGAATAGAGTGTAAGAGGCTGGACGAAGATGTTTCAGACAAACATTTTGAGGCGAAATACCCAAGAAAAAAGTTTTTAAAACGCCTAAATATTGTTGAAGTTTCTTTGCTTAAAAACTTTAGTTTGTTTTCTCGTTATAGTAGTAGTAAAAAACTTTAATTCCTGCAGAAAAGGCTCGACCTATATCGGTATTTCTGCCCTGGGTTAATTACAAAGTTTTGTGTGGAAAATTAATAAACTATGACAAAAAATATATATATTTCCGTTATATTTTTTGCAATTTTTGAGAAGTTGAGGTCTAATTTTTAATGTCGGTTACGTTGTACGATTTACTTAATTGACTAAATGCCATATGAAATTGTAGTATGTATCGTTGCTAGATGCTAACATACAAACTGACTTTTTGGGCTTGTTTCCATTCTTTCTAGATCTCGCTTGTGCTATTCACCTAATTGAATACGTTTTGGAGATAATGAGCAATGAATGAATACTTTAACCAGAAATTAGTCCCTCTGTTTAATTTTTTTAGAGACTAATTAATCTCTGTTTTAACGAAGAAAATAGGACATGAAATTAGTGGAAAGAATATCGGAATTTTAATCCTTTCGTTTGAATTTTAAAAATTTTGTAGGCTGAGCGGGCAAATCTACAGGGTTAAAGTCGGGAGTCTGCAGACGACGACAACGTTTTCAATTCCTAAAATGTCTAGTTGTTCTGTGAAAATGCCGGAAGTTTGAAGCAAACTCATCAAAGCAATTATGTAACTGACTAGTTTAAAGAAATTGAAGCGATAAATTATCATTGAAGTTTGGTGGCAGAACGGGTGTTCCGAGTGGTCGATTATTCCGCACCATACATTTATTTTAAATTCATGCTGAAACTGACGCTCGGGCACTGAGCAACATGTTTCAACTTACATTTCATTTTTGAATTGCAAATCTCTTGAAAACCGCCGCTCGGACAGACATCGATCAAGAAATCATTGCGTTTTTATTTAAAATCAACAGGAAACTAAATCTCTAAAAGAGCTATTTATTCACTTGCAAAATACCGGGTATGAAAATATCTGAAGATATATTATTTAAATGATATGTATGAAAACTCGCCAAATCCTATTTACCCTTGTTTAGTAAAGATAGAGAACATTTTAATTACGATTTTTTGCACTTTGCTTGTTATTTAATAAACTATAACCTTTGGATTAACGTCATGTCTATTAAATCTTGGGCAATTCTTTTGCTTTCAATTTCAAAAAAATTTCCAAAATGTTGATTTACTGTTTTAGTGAGAGTTACATTTGGATGAAATTTAAAGAAATCACTGAGGATCAAAAAATGTCGAGCAAATAGATAGATAATGCCTGTAACCTTTTTGATTTTACATTAACGTCTTCTTATTCAACATGGATATGTTGAAAATACGATTGGCTCAAAGAAAATCGCAGTAATATTATTATGAAAGTCAAATTTCGTATAATAATTAGTTTGCAAAGTAAAAGGGAGTGATTTTAACGAATTTTAGTATTAAACGTTGCTTTCAAAAATTATCATTTACTTTGAAAAGGCAACAAGAAAATGTTCCTTTCTTAGAATTAAACGTAATTTTCAAGCAAAACGATCAAATATGGAATCTGCGACAACTTTTCCAAATTAGCAATGATCGATGTGCGAAACGTGTGGAAATTATGAATCATTTTTGTATAAAATCAGTCATAATTTACGCAGCATTTCCCATTGAGCGGCTTCCACTGTATATAATTACATTCAATATGTCCATAAAACACTTATTTTTCAATTTTGTTTAAGGTTTTCATTTTTTTTTTCTAAAACTAATTTATATCTTGTTTGTGTAACATTTTCGACAAAAATTAAAAAAGAAAATTTCAACTGACTTTTTTTTTAATACCCAAAGTCAATGATCTTAAAGTTGAATGCAATATCACCATCTATCCATGTTAGAGTGCGAGTTTTTATCGCTTTCCGCCCACTCTAAGTATCATCCTTAAGTCTCTCGGGGTTGTTGATTCACCCTTTTTTCTTTAACCCTTTTGATGCTCAAGACCTCGAGGGGCTAAGGAGATAAAGGGTGAATCAACTTTTTTTAAATTTGTCATTTTTTACCCTCGTGCGGATTATTGATCTGCACGCTGATGACATTGGGTTTATAAGAGCTAAGCAAATCGCAAGTGCCATTGAATCTAACACAAATGCTTTAGATCGGTGATTTAGATGGTTGTAAAACATGAATCGCTTTTAAACTAAACCTACATCAGACAGATTGGATTGGAGATTTAAGACGCATATTAGGTATAACGAAAACTGTTTTCAAGCGGATTCGAGGAAATACTTACGATGTTCGCATCTTATTCCACAGTTTGATGTATGCCAATTCAGCTAGTAGAACCCCTATTTAATATAATCACCAAAAATGGAAAGAATACCACAACATTTAAAACAATGTAGACAATTTTATTATAATAAATATATCATTTCGGCATGACGATGAGATGAAAACATCTCTGAATTATTTATTAGCTCTACAATCAATAATATTGAAAGTTGAACACAAGAAATTGCATGTGGTTGTGTAATAAATACAAAACTTAGTAGAAACTCATGTTTTATGGGTAATTATTGATAAATACTATATTTCTTAAAGCACGGTCAAAAATATAGAATAAAATTGAAAATAGTTATTTAATTTTCAATTGTAACCTTTCATATATCCTGCATACGATTATATTGAAATTAAATATGTAATAAATAGTGAAAGGCGTCTTTAAGTAATTTTCAAAATTATTTAAGACAAATATATGCAAAAGCTGCTAAATATTCTTAAAAGTTAATTTTACTATTTCACACTATTGCGATTATTGCGAACAAATTGACTATATTATTCCCAACTGAAACACGTTTTATTTTTAATTTTCCCATATAAAGGGTGTTCCAATAAGAACGACGGTTTTGAATTGCGCGCCATTTGTAGTGTCATGATTTGACACTAAAAAAAAGGCCGTTCGTTAGTAGACAGCAGGAGGTTAAGTAAAATGGAGTGGTTTAATACACAACAACGAATTCTTATTGTGAAAAATTATTATCAAAGTGGTGGAAGTTTTGCAGCGACAGTTCACAAAATGCGTACAATTATGGGCCATCGGAATGCTCCAACTGAAGCCACTGTGAGTGAATTAATGAAGAAATTTCAGCAAACTGGGTCTGTAAATGAAGTGAAAATAGAAACACGCGTTCCTCCTGGTCGCTCGACTGAAAATATCGCAGTAGTAAGTGCAAATGTTGAGGAAAGCCCAACCAGATCAGGAAATTGGTGTTTCCACAACCATGCATCGAATTTTAACAAAAGATTTGAAGCTTCATGCGTGCAAAGTTGAATTGGCTCAAGAGCTAAAGCCGGAAGACCATGGGCAACGAAGAGCCTTTGTTGATTGGATTTTGGAACAACGATAATTGGACGGTGATTTTTCAACGAAAATCATCTTTAGTGACGAGGCCCATTTTCATATTGATGGCTTCGTTAATCGACAAAATTGTCGCATTTGGGGTTCCGAAAATCCACGAGTGACTGTTCAGAAACAGATGCATCCAAAAAGAGTCACTGTTTGGTGTGCAGTGTGGGCTGTGTACCGTGTGAACGAGCTTTAAGCGCATATTTTCAAATTATTCACTGTTATTCGGAGTCAGTCAGAAAAATCGCATCGCAAAAAACTTTTTTTTTCGTATGAAACATTTTTTTTTTAAATTTTTGCATTCTTATGTAAATTTACATTTTTTTGTTATCTAAAACATGAACAAAAATTGGATAGTTTTTTAGTTATTGGGCTTTAACGATGAAACTTTGTATTTTTTTGGTGTTTGGACACAATCAATTGAAATTTGGCAACAGAAAGGGCTAATACTATATTAATATTTGGTTTGCAAAATATTTGTCTTTGAAACTACAGGGCGATCATCAATCATCAAATTCATTCAATTTAACGTGTTTTTAAACTTAAAAATTTCACTTTTTTTGAATGGCACAGCTCGTATAGTGTCAGTGTGTTTTATTCTGGTTAAGAATAAAATTTGAAGGAGAAATTTCGAATTCTCTAGAACATTGCCTAGCGGTAGGCTTGTCAAACAATCGCTTGTATAGTTAAAAATTGAAAGCTGTTCTGAACTAAACTCTCCTAATTTTTTTTGACTATTTCTGTTTTTAACGATTTATTAACATGTTGTTTTTGTGCTTTACGCATGTTTTCCTTTTAAATATTGTTAAATTGCTCTCAAATTAGTATTACATTATTATTGTTAATAAATGTTAATTTTTTTATTTAAGCAATTGTACGTCAAGACTACCGCAGTAAAAAGTTGTAGTAACCCCCAAAAAATAACACAGCGATTTAGAGATATCGAATTTTCTCGAAAACTGAAACAGATAGGTATAGAAAATATTTCGCAAAAATGAAATACTTTCTTATCCTGAATCAATAACACTGACAATGTACGGGGTGTGCCATTTAAAAAAGTGAGATTTTTAAGTTACAAAATAAGATAAATTGAACGATTACCATTGAAATATTATGACCGCCCTTTAGCTTTAAAGACAAATATTTTACAAACCCAATATTAATGGAGAATTAGTTTTTTCTCTGGCCTAATTTAAAAATTTTGCGTCGAAAGACGACGGAGAAATTTTGGATTCATCAACACCATGAAAATTCGAATTGTAATCGCTAAAGTCGAATAACTAAAAAACTATCCAAATTTCAATCATATTTTGTATAGCAAAAAATAATTGAAAATTACACAGGAATTCATAAATAAAATCAAATAAAGGGTGTTCCATTAGAAAAAAAAAGTTGTTTTCTACAATACAACTTTTCTTACGCACTTTATATAATTGTGAAAAATTTTAAAATATGCGCGTTTAGTACCTTTACAATATGTCGATGAGAATTTTGAAGCAAATAATATCAGTTAAGCTTAAACTTACTGAACTCTATCGTGGACACCTTGTACATACGTTACACAGAAATCTGCTTTTTGGAACTTTTGGTGTTTTTCGAAAGTAATTTCAAAATTGGCGTTTCTTGCAAGTCGATTTGTTAACAAAAGTTGCACACTTTTAAGTGCTCAAGTTAATTATCACCGTTTATTTTTTAATGAATTGTAACTGAATCTTAATCAATTTCATCGATTGTGTATTGCAATGCACATAAAATTCAAATTTTTAGTAGTGAAATCCTAATCAATGTTACTTTTAAAAGCACTTAATTTTTATCCTTCTTTTACTTTCATTGCGTTTACCTTTAACTGGCGAGTTTATTGGGTTTACAGGTCGTAGAAGGATTGTCTCCCTTAGAAGGAATTATTTCTTCCCTACAAAGAATTTTTTTGGTTGCGAAGCCCAGCTCTTTTGATAAATTGGATTTCTTTATTATATTAAATTATATATCCCTTATTCGTAAACACCTTTCACATGTTGCATATATTCAATCTTCATCATTTACTGTTGAACTTATTGCACTATCGGACCCATTTTTAAATGGCATACAAAAAACAGTAAATTGACCCATTCTCCGCTTATCCCTAATTGGTATTCTGGTTGATGGTTACCTGCCATGGTATAAAACACAATGAGCCAACTTTCTTTTATTTTCGCTAATCCCGGTCCGCTTACACAATGTCCCATTGACCCTTTTGACCCTTTCAATCTTTCGGTTCAGTCTTTCATTCCTCATCTGCCCCTTTGCGTCCACTTTTTTTTGCCTCATCCTTAGTAGTTTATACCGGCGTGGTTCGCATATGGTCATCGGAATTCTCTATTCACCATTAGAATATTAACTGAATTGTTTTTTTTTTCAAGCGACCGTATTTATGTTTGTTTTTTGCCTGCTGGCCGTTGAATTTGTTGATCCGGAAGACATTGAAATATGGTTTAAAATTGCATCCATGTGGGGCCTGGATGGGGAGGTAAAGTCGTTCATGTATGCTCTTTCTGTTTCACCCTAAATGCAATTGGACGTTTGTTACGTAGGAGTAGGTTTGTGGCAGATATTGCTTGCTCTTTTTTACCTAAAATACCATTCGGATTTCAACTAAGTAGAGAATGTTTATTATTTTTTATTGAGCGGAGTGGAAAGTAGGGGATAAACGAACGTTTCCAAAATTTGTAGAAGTTCACTTAAGAAGCTAAAAAAAATTAAACTGCAGTGATTTGTGTAATGTTAGGTTTCTTATATCGGCTGCAGAATTTAGCAAGTAATTATTCGTCAAAAATAGCGTTAGTTGTAGAACTTGAAATCGACACCGTAAAGTGCCATTCTGCAACTTGCATTTCTTCAAAAATTTTGTGCTTCCTAAGTGGATTTAAATTGTTTTGTAATTTTGGTATTAATTTGTGCATAGTATGATGTGATGCCTCCCACAGATGTCTTAATTTCTTAATAAAACGCATAGTTCTTAACCGTTACAATTCCGTCTTACTTTCTGTTCTCTGAAGATCTATAGCAATACATAATAGCTGGACTTAACTTGTTTTTATGCCTAGAAAACTTTTCTTCTTATGAAAATATTCATAATATTTCAACCATGTGGATTTGAAGCGAGATTTAGTCAGCTATTTGGTCAGTAGAGTACATTACTTGTGATTTATTAATTACTTTTCTGAAACCCACTAGAAGATTATTCCTCTCATGAATGTATTCCGTTTAGCAGCATAACAAAGCCATTAATTTTCATTTGCATACGGATGCGGCTCAAGAGACTCAAACAGACCCCCAACTTCCTTCTTTACGATGTTTCCTATTGTCCTGATGAGAGCAAAAAACTCCGATAGAAATAACTCTAATGACAATTAGTCGCCTAGTTTCCCTTTAAAGTAATGTTTCCCTTGGGGGTTATAGAGGAGTGTTTCGCGGGTAAATGTATTCGTTCTTTGATGACATCTTTGACTAATATTCTCGGTCCCATATTTTCACATGGATCCGTTTCTACTGAACAACCTGCCGGGGTTTTCCGTTCAAAACGTTGCAAAAACAATTGTCCCATTCAAAAGACTCTTTAGACTCATACCGGATGTGATCTAAAATTAACACTGCCATATGCAAATTATTCGTTGAGATAAAGGTAACCTTAGGGTATTCTCTAGGAAAAAACAACTGTAACTGGTTTTGGAACAGGTTACCTCTTCTACCCTTTATGAGAACTCTTTTAATTTATGCAAAAATGCTAAGGGGATGCCATTGTTTAAGACCTATGGATTTTTTTATTGTTTCAACTAATGCTACCTCTTTTTCTCATGAGTCACGTAGCACAATTCCTGAATTCCTTATTATTGTTTTCAGTTACTTTTGAAAGGAAAATTGACCAAAACTTCCAATACATAACAATTTTTATTGATAAATTACTACACCTGAAAATTTATATTTATTAAAGAATTACTTTAATAATGCTTTAATAAAATTAGAAACATATGAGTATACCATATCATACACATGTACAGACAGAATAATATTATTGAAAGTGAGTTTTATTTATTATTTATTAAAGGGTCTCAGGCAGATTTTATGTTTAATTGTTTCTATTAAAGCTTTACATTATTAGGTTTGAAAGGTCCATGAGAATTTAATGGTTCCAAATAAAACCAGTTATAACATAAATAAAAAAACCAGGCGTTAAAATAAAAGAATCCCTTTTGCATTCACCACTATGCATTAAAAATTGTTCTCAATAGTTCCCAAGATATAACCTGCTCGTATGCAATTGTAATTATTTTTTGTGTTGCCACCCTTCAGAGTTTCATGATTTTAGGTCAGACTTTTAGATAGACCCTAATTTACATTTCTCTATTGTATTTAACATTGTCCTGTTTCGAGGACATTCATATACAACCTTTCTTAAATTAAATTGTGGTTTACCACGTTTTACCATTCGTTATTTAGGTAGATTCAGTTGAACATTTCAAAGGTGTTAATATCGGACTTAAAAACTTTATAAAATGAAAGTGATATTTATTTTGCGCGCATCTAACAAAATTAAAGCATGTCTTTATATCTGTGCTTGTATCTATCATCAACACTTTGACCTCACCATTTACCTATTTTTATGCTAATGAAAATTTCCTATTCATCCCATTCTACCCTGCCTTATTGTCTGACTGTTCTTTTGGTATTATTAATCATTATATGAATTTTGCGCTTGATATCTGAAACAAATTATTGTAATTTATATCGTGAGACTTTACGCCTTTCCTGCTTAGTATTTTCTTAATTAAGTAGATACTTTATTTGCTTATTAAAGTATATTTTGACTATCATTGTGAAAAGGTGTTATAGTTTCGGTCTATTTTTAATACGGTATTAGCAAACCTGCTTCATCAATTTAATTTTAGCTTGTTTAATAAGTTATTTGGGTATTTTTTTATTGTGGTGTGTATTAATTTCTTTACCTATACACTTTTTCTCAATTTGCATAGATCTATTCAATCCTTTGTTGGAGCTTAAATGGTTTAAAATTAGATTTAACAAAATATATTAAATTGAGAAAATCTCGGACACTAATCATTTTTGGAATAGGCAAGTGTACACAAATTATTTAAAATCAAACTTTTAATATCAAATCAGATAAAATAATTAGGTTTCATTTGGAAGAAAATATGCCGTCGGTTTTCTCAAAATGCAATCCTTTTATCACTCTGAATTAATAGAAGTGAAAATTTATTCCCATTATTTAAAAAATAATGATAAAGTAAGTTTAATCTATAAACAAGGATTCGGTCTGAATATAAATAATAACTGCTTTTATGGGAAAATTAAAAATAGGAATGGAATTACGCATGGGATATTATACTTTCAGCAGTAGTAGCAAACATCTTTATTTCTAAAAAAGGCTATCGACCTATCGGTCTTTCTGCCCTTGTTTAATACATGTAGTCTTAGTCTAAATAAAAAACAAAGATGAAAATTCTCTTATTCTAGGTTTAATAATCTTATTAAGTAAACTAAAGTAGTAGGGAAACGGAAGCGGGATTGTCTGGTTGGTCTTGGAAGACAAAGGGGATTCAGTATGGTCCAGTTGTAGGGGTTGTTTGTCCATTTTGTCTGTAGATGTATGAGTTTTTCCGAAATCTTTGTCATGTTTGTGCGTTCGTATAGTAGTTGGGTGGAGGGGTTGTGTAGTGGGTTTTGGGGTGTCTTATTCGTGTTATTAGTCTTAGTGCAATTTGTTCTGTTGTTTGTATATGACGTTTTGTCCTTTCTGTTCCGCTGGTCATGAGTATACGTTCATAGTCTAGCAAGGGTCTACAAATAGCTTTATATATTTTGGTGGCGGGTATTTGTGCTAATTCCTTTGTCTTTGTAGGTTAGTGATCGGAAGTGTTTTGTTCTCTTTATTGTTTCTGCCCTGATGTTTCGTATGTGTTTAGTGAATTTAAGTTTGTGGTCAATTGTGATTCCAAGGTATTTTACGTCGTTTTTTGGTTGTGTCTTTTGGCCGTCTGCAGTTATTGTAGGGGAGTCAGCGTTGAGTCTGTGGTTTGTGAGCAGAAGTTGGTTTTTTGACGCGTTTGGTCATTGTGTTGTTTGTTAGTGTTTGGAGTCTTTGAGCTGCTCTCTCAGTAGTTTTGTCATGTACAATAAGTGCCGTGTCGTCTGCGTATTGTAATATGTATGCCGATCTGTCGATTTGATTTTTGTCTGGTAAGTTGTAATTGTATATGTCATGGGAGTATATATTGTAGAGAAACGGTGAGAACGGGGATCCTTGAGGGAGGCCTTCTTCAAGGGAAAAAGAAAATGACAGTGTTTTGTCAATTCGTACTTGTAGTTGTCTGTTTTCTACTAAGTTCTTTATGGTGTATAGTACTTTCAGCATTTTCAGTAGAATTAAAAAATGTAATCATATTATTTTACGGTGTTTCTTCTAAAATAAGCAAGTTGATGCCTACATCCGCTATAACCGGACGTGCAGAACTTGAAAACAATTTAAATCGTTTGCCTTCAGTGACTTTACTATGCCGACCAATTTTCAAAATATCCTAATAGCAGTTTGTATGTTAGACATCCTACATTTTTAACGTCAATTTTTCAAAGTGTAGTGGTACGTTATTTTTATGGAGCACCCAGATCGCGGCCCTAGAGGCTTTGTGGAGTAGTTAATCCGGCCCTCAGGCTCAAAAGTTCAGAGACTTCTGCGCTAGACCATCATAAAGAGCCATAAACCATAAACCATAAAAATTCCATATACCTTTAGGCACTTTGTTCTCAACTCAGAGGTATTATTACTTTTCAATTTGCAGCGGAAAAAACACTAATCGAATAACATTTACTTCAAAAGAAGAAACATTGATAAACGCAATCGAGAATCCAGAAACTTTCTGGTCGTTTCTCGTCGAATAAATATAACACGCAACAATATTATAAAATAAAAGTCAACAATATGGGACTAAAAGTCCTACATCAACATGGCAACCAGAAGTTAATAAGAAATGCCAAACTTTAGTTAGAGAAACAATGGATATCCTAACACAAGCACGGTTCAAAGCTTTAAAAAAACTGTTATTAGAATAATTTCAGAAAGTTACCTCTTTTACCAGAAAAAAATGTACTTCAGAACAAAATTACCTAAATGAAATAATAAAATTAGAATAGTTTAAAGCTGCAAGATACTTCTAAAACATTTCAACAATTCACGTAGAAAATGAAAAAAAGAATGCGCTACCATTTTCCAAAAACCGACAGATGAAATCCGCAAAAAGCAAAATGGAAATCAGCTCCAAAAAATAGACATAGCTGCACATGCGAGCAGCATAAATACTTTCAAAGAAAAACTAAAACCCTGGTTGCCATCTACTTCTACAAAATAATATGCTGTCCGGATCCAGACCGGTGAAATTCCCTAGAACCCCGATTTTTTCTCAAAAAACTCAACGCCATTCAGGTGGCTTAAATTTAGAAGAACAGCCGCAAGTCTGTATAATATTATATATATTGTCTATGTAATCTAGATGTCTATATAATCTAGATAATCTTGATCTGGACCACTTACGGCCTATAGGACGCTGGACGACAAAAAAACTGGAATAGTCGGATGGATCCTGGCCGCTAAAATTCCCTAACACGAATTGTTTGGCAAAAATCATTTGCTTAATAACTTAAATTTGATAAAATAGCGCGAAATCCTAACTGGTTGGCCAGGACCACTTGCAGCCTTTTAAGGCGCTATCCGCTAGACCATCACAAAATAATAAATAAGATTCACCTACCTTTAGGAACTGTACTCTGAATTCTGGGGTATTATAACAACACAGTTAATTAACAGGAATACATGAAGGTATTTATTCGCAACAGAATACCATAAGCTTGCATAACATACAAATCTGACTATTTAAAGTTGAGAAAATTTTAAATTTGAGCCATCCGGCCGCCAGATAATACAAGAATCTTTAAGTTTAGAGTGTAATTGAAAACAGAAAAACAGCAATAATTGATAAAAATAGTTTACGCGACACAAAAAGTGTGGTTCACAGGAGAACGACAGTTATTTTACATTTATATTGTACAAATTCATATAAAAACAGTATACTGTAGAAAACCTCGAGTAAATGTATAAAATCTGACTTTAAATTAGTTTTGCAAAAATAAAATTAAAACTTTGAAAAACGCGATCCAGAATCCAGAAACTCCCTCGTCGTTTCTAGTCGAATAAATATGACATGAAAAAATATCATAAAATAAATTTCAACAATATGGCAACCAGGGGCAAATTAAAACCAAACTTACCGAAAGCTGCATCGTGCCACCTGGAACAAAGACGAAAAGCAATGAATAAAAAATGTAAAGAATTATAGATTAGAGATCATTCTTACAAGCTTTCTGCAAGCCGGAGCCCCAAATCCTCCATTTTTACCCATTAATTCTCAAAAAGATTACACTACACTTGAACACACACTGAATATTCACAATAATTTGAAGACTTGTACTAAGAAGTGCACAACCTGCATTTAACGGACATAATGATCTACAGCACCTACTTTAGGGACACCAAATCACTCTATGAATCCCGGAAAGACACCAAGAACCTACCAGTCATCTCGTTTGTTGCCCGTTAGAAACTGAACATTTACTCTGCTTTTGGAAAAAAATTCATGCGATATGGAAGTTTTCACCGCTATCCAAACACACCGAACCACACAACCTACATGATGATATAAGCATTTGCTTGATGGCCCTTTGGATGAGTCATTGCAGTACGATTTCAGTTTTTTTCTTGTGTACATTATTGTTAAAAGTTCCAGTGTATGTGGCTATATTTTCAAAGGCACGTTTCTGGTTCAAACTGGTTTGGACGCCGTAAACAAAAAACTTTCTCATCCAAATATAAACAACTCAAATCATGGGGCGGAATAGATTTTTTAATGTTAAATTAAATGCGATCACTCGGATTAGTTTTTTGCTCGATATTTATGAAACTTTCAGTCAGTTTAGTTTCATATGTTGTGTAGCTGACTTGGCAGATCTACGTTCAAGCCATGCAATTTCTGGTTGATGCTTCTCTTTGCTCGCACCATTAAGAGCGATGGAATACATAACTTGACTTTCACACGAGCTCTCAGATTAGACTATAGCTCAATTTTTATGATACTTTGAGTTCCAGCAGGTTGATATTATGTGCAAAGGCAGCCTAAAGGCCAAATCCACATTCAAGCCCTGTCATAATGTGTGAATTCTTTGCGTCGCTCGCATTATTAAGAGCGACAGAATACTTAACTTTTTTTAGGTTTAACACGAGCTCTCGGATAAATCTCTTTGTAAATTTTCTTAAAACTTCGGACTTTTACAGCTTGATTTGTTGACAAAATGCTGCCTAAATGGCAGTTTCATATTTATTTATTTATCTGTTAATAGAAACTCTAACAAACACAATGAACTTGCAGTTAGAAACAAGAGTTAATCCTTAACTACTCACCAGGGCATGTTATAGAATGTTTTGGAAATCCACTTTGAAACATTAAGGTGCAGAAAGTTATTCAACGCCGAAAATATTTTTGATTTCCTTTAGAAACTGGTGTGTGCTTGCACACTGGACAAAATGAATTATCAAATCGTTTATTAAAGTGTGTTATTCCATGTTTTTACAAGAAAATGTATACACTTTAATACACGATTTGTTAATTAGAATAGAATTTTGATTTGGCATAAAATTTTAAATTCTTATGTACTTTAATCACATAAGAGCAATAAATTATACACACATAAAGACAGAAGAATTTTATTGAAATTATCCTGTCACTATTTATGTTGATTACAAGGCAAGTTTAATTCCGAATGTTCCTTCCTGTTATAAAAAACTACTTCCTCTATTTTCCCTGGTTGTTTTTTAGGTGTCGCAGGTAGATTTTATAATTAATTATTTCTATAACATTTTGACAATATCAGAGTTGAAATGTACATGAGAATTTGCAGGCTTCAAATAAAACCAGTTATATTAAATATAAAAAATAAACAGGTGTTAAAATAAAAGAATCCCTTTTGCATTCACCGCTTTGCATTAAAAATTGTTCTCAATAGGTCCCAAGATATAACCTGCCCGTAAGCAATTGTAATTATTTTTTGTGTTGTCACCCTTGAGGGTTTCATGATTTTAGGCCAGAGTTTTAGTGAGACCCTAATTTGCATTTCTCTATTGTATTTAACATTGTCCTGTTTCGAGGACATTCATATACAACCTTTCTCAAATTAAATTGTGGTTTACCACGTTTTACCATTTGTTATTTAGCTAAATTTAGTTGAACATTAGAATGGTCTTAATGCCGGATGTAAGGTCTAAAAAATGAAAGTCGTATTTATTTTGCCCTCGTCTAACAAAATAAAAAAACATGCCTTTATGTCTGTCTGTCCCTGTATTATTGTCAGACTTTGTTTGTTCTTTTAGGATTCTTTATCTTTTTATTAACTTTTCGCTTGATATCTGAAACATTTTTTTAAAATTTGCACCGCGAGAATCTACTGTTTCCATTCTGATGTTTATTTAAAAGCTTGTAAATATTTATTTAAATTTAGTAGACATTTTAATTAGATCTTAAGGTATATTTTTAGTATCATTGTGAATAAATGTTATATTGTTGGTTTACTTTGAGTGCGGAATGTTCTTATTGCGGTGTTTTTTTTTATTCCCACTTGTACTAATTTTATTGCCATTTTTCCTTCCAATCTTATTTTTCTGGAGTTTCCACGAGTTAAAATTATAATTTTTTGTGGCCCAATATATGTACAAAAAGAATATTTGTTATTAAATTATAACATTTTAATATACAATTTTGTTTCAACTTTTTAAAGTTTTGGATTTTTATTGATATTTTAAATTTGATCGAATATTTAATAGCGTTTCTACATATTTAAGTTCAGCGCATTTTGGCGATTATTCAGGATATCTTTATTTGCCACAAGCCCAATCCATTTTATACCATGGACAAGCTCTAATAATCAATCCTAACAGGACAATGTTGAATATTGTTTTTTCCGAACATTCACTTGCTAACAAAAGAACAATATTTTGATAAGAAACTATAGGAAACTATAGAAACTGAAAATATACGACGTTTTAAATGTATTTATACGATATTTAACCTAAAACATTTTCTAAGTAAGTATAGTTTCTCATTTTAATTGTGGTTTTATATATTGTGTTAATTATTACAAGTTCTTTCATATCAAACGCAAACATTTGCTTCTCAAAATTAATTCTAGACTTATATTTTCGCCAGTATTGTGAAAGTTAAAACATGACTTTTTATAGATCCAGACAAACTGATGTTACCTCTGAAATAACATCTTCACATAACCATTTACCTATTCTTATGCTAATGACAAAGGGAAGGAAAGTTCCTACTCATTCGATCCTTCGCTTTTTTATTGTTTGACTGCTCTTTTAGCAGCATTTATCATTTAACCAATTCTGTACGCTTGATATCTGAAATTCATTCATTTAATGTACACCGTGAGAATCCAAGTTCTTCTTTGAGAAGAACATCTTTACCCAAGCTTAATGCAGAAATAGGTTTTTGAAAATTTAGATCGGTGATATTTGCCTAGTATATTATAATATGCCAACAGAATGGTCATTAGATGAGTAACCGATTTATTTTATTTTAAGGATACTTTATAAATGTAATTTTTAATATGCCCTGTTTGCTTCAAATGTTTCATTCGCGTTTTCCTTGCTTTCCTTTTACCTTTTATTTTCAACTCGACTTTGCTGACTTCCCCATGAAATAAATCCAGATTTTTTTATTCAGAACCATGGTTTTTTTACGAGGTTGTTACTCCTCCCTCTCACCTCTTTCTCAACCTGGCTTGGGATAAGATTTGACAGGTTTCATCTTGTCAATCCATAAAAAGGGAGATAAAACGAACTGCAACAATTACAGAGGTTTCAGTCACTAGCACCATGAGTAGACTTTATGGAAGGAACTTATGAAACCTAATACTACAATTTGTATATGATCAGGTCGTTATAGCAAATGATATAGAGGACTTGCAGGACATGATGAGAAAACCAACAGAAGAATACAGCCAGTGGGGAGTAACTGTCAATCTGACGAAGACAAGGTTTTCATGTGGGCGAGAAACCGAACAATCTGGTGCTTGACAATGAACACCAAATTCCATCTTGCCAAGAATACGTATACTTGGGTGTTACATTCGACAGCACAGAAACTGACGTGAAAGAGGTCGGAAAATAATTGTTGAGGCCAAAAAATTATTGGGTGCCTCAACGGCATACTAAGGAGTAAGGAAATTACAAAAAAACGGAAATATAACACATACGAAACAATGATAAAGAGCACCTTATTGTATGGATCACAGACATGGAGAGTGAGTGAAAGGCAGAAGAAAAGACTGGACGTAGTAGAGATGGAAGTGATGGGAAGCTCTTTATATGCATCCAGAAGGAAGCGAATTAGGAATGAGGTAGTAAAACAACGGATGGGTGTGGAAGGATCTATAATTCACCTAAACGAGTTCTAGAATGGCAACCGATTGGTCGACGAAAAACAGGCAAACCCAGAATAGAATAGCAGAAGACAATCCACAAAGCCATAAGTGAAAGGAATTTAACAGCGGACGACTGGGAAGACCGAAGGAGATAGAGAATAGGCATCGGACAACGTCACAAGACGTTTTAGAACCGGCTTATAAATATATATTACTTATTATCCATTAGAAATTTCAAATTATTATTTAAAAGCTTTTTTTAATTTGTGCTCGAAGCTCATGGGTTTCGACTCAGTTGCATTCTAGGTTTTTCAACCGTTGTCAGAAATTTTTTATTATTTACTTAATGGTTCTTAAAAAAAAGTGTTAAAACACACATTTTCCTGCGTTTGCCTTTGTTAAAGCTATCTCATTATGGTTGAAACTGTTACCTAAAACAACACAAAACGTACATTATGAAGCAACGGATTTGCATTTTGGCTTTTAAGTTGCCTAAAAACCCTGGGAAAAACATTTACATCTAAATCAAAAATATGTAAAAGGCTCTCCTTATTAAGGCTTTGCGATATAACATTTTCATAATTATGTACTTTCTTTATATAACAAACAACGAATTTATTTATCTCCAAAACTAGACCAAAACAAAAAATGAAAAGACGAACTTTTTGTTTCAAGCATTTTAAAACATTTATAATCAAATATTAGTTATTCATAAAATATTAAAGTGCTATTACACTTACTGAAATAGCTGGAGATTAAACGTACATTATGTTAAAAAATCAATTTACTAATAAAGAAATGTATTTTTGAAAATTGAGAAAAAAATGCCCTTCAAAGCTTTGATAAAGAGGAGGGAGGCCTATAGAACAATGCACCCATGCAAAGCTTGTTTATTATATTTATTTAGCAGAATAAATGTGCGTTATTGAAATATTATTTAACAGTTCAGCAGTTTAGTTGGGGAATCAAAGCAAAATTTCCACCTGGTTGATACATCAGAAAGTTTGGAAAGTTTTCTAACATCAGTTAGCATCTGGCTGTTTTTTGGTAAATATAGGTCAAACGAGGGATTGAAGTAATTAAACTATAAATTAAATACGATAACAGTTTCCTATTACTCGCTTAGCGGCCGTTTTTTTCTTATGTGATTTACACGGGGATATAACCAGTCTATAATTATGTTGCGTTACAGATGTTCTATAACATATTTCTAGAGCGTTTTCGATGTCAGGTAACGTACTTTATGCATTTAAAGAATTAACACTTTAACAAAATCCTGGAACTAAATTAAATAATAATAAGAAAGTTAAAAAAGACCATGTTTAATAAACTGTATTTTTTTAACGTTTAGGATTGCTCAATTTTGTCTACACCTGTGACACTACTATACATAACTACAGAATAAGAATTATTTTCCTAAATATACAAATACAGAATGTTAAAACCTAAAACAGCCAAAGCGTAAAATGCTTAAATGTCTACCACCTTTTCAAATTACAAAACAGAATTCGTTCGACAAGCTTCTAAGTTTAATTATTTCAAAGTTTCAAAATTTTTACTCAATTCAAATAATGATTTATCCGTTCATGATCAAGAATATTGAGGAAATATATTTTTTAAACAAAGAGCATTTTCAAATATATCCACATATATTTTTATACTTTTATGTACCTCTCTATATATTAGAAATATTATATAATATTAACTCTTATTAACTTATTTGATATATTTCCACATTATTATTTATTTTGGATTTTTAATTATGGATTTTCTGGATTACTTTTGACGACTTTGGAAATACCCAACGCTCGCGCTCTTGCCTAGTTAGTACTCCCGTTTAATAATATGTTAGTCTGTACAATTTTTTGTAGAGTTTTTTATTACACTTGTGTGCTTTTTTTATAAAAGCGAACTTTCTTAGATAAATAACGAAAATAAAATGTTTATTTTGCTAAATATAGTTATTTACAATGTACTCTCGCTCCTTGGAACAATATATCCTAGTTTATTATTGCTTCGATTTTTCCCCGTTTTCGTTTTTATGCTTCTTTTTTTGTATAGTTTAAATTAACAATTAAATTCCGACTTACTGACTTTCCAATTAGATAAAAAAAATATATAAATAGTAAAATTTCAGTATAGCCGGATATTTCCTTTCCAATCTTCCTCGGTGCTAAAAAAAATGTTGCTGTATAAAGTACAGCAAATAAAAAGCTCTATAGAACAAAATTAAGTAAACGTCCAGCGCTGCTTACTGTAATAAAAGTCTTGTAAGTAATTCTAGGACATTCGTTATATAAACGCATACGGGTTAAAGAAATAGTACAACTTTTATGGACAACCCTGCATATCGCCGACTCAAACCCGATCTTCTGGTAAAAGTCGAAGAGTTACTGATCGATATCCCTCACTGAATCCGCCACTGGCTGAAGAGATGGCGCGGAGAGACCGTGCAGTAAACCACATCTACAACGGAAAACAGTTTTGATATGGAGCTACTTGCAAGCTTCAGGGATATTGTACCGGGATTGATCGAACATAATTTGGGTTTGTGTACCCTGTATATTTACCCTTTGGGAGTTTGGTTGTATGCTTTGGCCCGCAATGGGATTTTTATGTATTTGGAAATATTTAACAAGTTGTTTACAGTTTGATTATAAATTAAACATTTGCGAGTATTTTTATACTTCAGACTTTGTTGGACTCGATGTCATTTGGCCGGCGTTCATTTAGTTCTAGATGGACTTGGCACGTGCGAAATTTTTCAATTTTGTTCGGGGTCTTTCCCCACACATTAAAACCGTTATTTACAAAATTTAATATAAACTCCTAGATTAATTTTGGTGTGAGCTTCAGAAAATGTAGAACAAACAATTCAAGATGCATCCGAGAAATAGATGAAGCAACATTTCGACAGAAAGCTCGAGTTTCTAAGTGAAGCTGCTTATGACTACAATGACAAACTCTTAAGGATTTCTTCAAATTTATTATCATAAAAATGATTATTAACATTTTTCGCTGGTTTCAATATGGGAATTATTTGCATACGCATGAATGGGAAAAGGTTGACTCACCGTTGGATACCTTTGACTATGCCTTATTTATGGTATTGAGTGAATGGATGTTTGTATTGAATCCCATCGAAAATGTCATGTATACCGAATTGGAATTGGATTTATGATAATTTTAAACAAATTAGCTTTTTATCTCTGAATGGAGATTTTATATATATTATACAGGTTTAGATATTCAAGTTTGTAACTTGCTACTACCAGCAAGCATTGAACCGAACAGCGCTAAATAATTAATTGCTTATTAAAATGTTCAATTAAAACGCACATTTAGTTAGCATTCGATATTTCTCAATTTGCATAGAGACATTTTCATCTGATAGCGTTTGGTAAGCAATTATCGTGTAGTTCTTCATATATATTGATATGTTCATGCTGTTTAATTTTTAGCTTCACTTAACATACCAGCTCCATTTAAATTACCATCAATATTAGTATGAGACTCGTTTTGGTTCCTGCTGTTTGATGTATTTTTCAATCCAATTCGAGAATATTTTTTTTTTCTGTAGGTTTAACGTCTACTAAAGATCCCTATCAATAATACTGTTATTTCAAATTTGATTAATTTACCTTGTTTTTCTAATAGCAGATATTTTACGTGATATATTCTGTAGAACAAAACGAGTGGTTAAAAATCTTTCATGTGTCGGTTTTTATTGTTTATGATTAAATAAAGACCTGTAGCATTATCAATTTTCCAGTATTGATAACAATAGTCCAAAATATGTAGGAATATTATAGATAGCACATTATTTCTATTAACACGTTCGTGATACTAACATGTCATTATGAAAAATATTTTCGTTTTATTTTCTCGTTTTCGATGAGTTTTGTTCATCAAATTTGATCAATTTTGTTCATCAAATTTTGGTTAAAACTATTGACTTACAATTCAGATTTAGTTCGTTAACCGATTTCGCATAATATTCATATAGTTTTTCACTTATTTGTTTAATGGTAGAGAAAGAACTCGATCAATTCATTTGAGTCTATCAATTGCTAGGTTCTGAATAGCGATTTTAACGTTCACATTCCTTACTGAAGAATTGAGAAAACCATTAGTTAATTTATGTATTTTTGAACTGGGAATCTGAGGGTCATCGTCAGACTCTTCCAGTTGCTCTTTTGACTCAAGATTTTATTTGATAACTTGTTTGTAGTGATGGTTGATTTTTTGAATTTACTGAAGATTGAAGTATTTGAAGAACATGTTTATTTTTCCATTACTTCCCTGTGCCTTCATCTTTCAGTCAGAAAGCATGTAGTTAAGAAGATGTGAGTTAAGATGAAGTGAGATAAGAGTAAATGTTTATTTCTCGTTGTGGATTGGATGTTGGTGCCAAATATTGATTATAAAAATTCTGTCAAGTGTAAATGTCTAACAAATATATAGGGTGATTCAAAATTGGCGTCATTCCTCTGGGGGTGTTTTAGAAGTACAGGAAAAATAGTAAAAAAAAAATAACTGTTATTAAAAACTGAGATATTTGCAAAAAACTAGATCAGAAGGATGGCAACAATGTTTTTCCTCGTACTCTCCAAGTAAGCCCCTATTACCCCTTAAAAGGAATGACGCCAGTTTTGAATCACCCTGTAGACACAGTTATTGAAAAATTATGTTGAATATGTAGTACTTATTATTACTCAAACTTAAATCAATAATTTTCCGAACAATTCATTTTCTTAACCGGCTCTGCTAATGGGTTTTTAAAGAGATCAGTGAAACAAAACGCGTGCAGTTGACAATGAAAAAAAATCGAGCAATTTAAAAAGCAAATTAATTGCATAACGCCTTCAAGAATATATCCGAGCATTTGTTCCAGTCATCCTCATCAATCAGGCGGGCGGTTGTGTAATTAGCGAGAGACAAAAATAACAAGAAAAATGCCGTGAACACTGGTTCGATTAATTGGTGCAGCTCGGCGGGATGTTTTTTCATTAGGTTCTGTCACAGTCACCTGTTTCATGAAGATATTAATTGCTCAAATGGGAAACAACGATGCAATTAAACAAAAAAGTAATTGTCTCTCAATCTTTGAAAAGTTAAAATTTCAGCTTTTCTGTGCTCATTTTCTCAGGTGATCTGTCGTTGTTTCCCGTTTCGTGCCATCAAATACTTGTGTGAAAGAGAATCGAAAATATTCGAGTGAAAATATGCAAACTGGACCGGTCGAACGGTCGGTAGTGTTGAACACTTTCTTCAATAATTAACGGTTATATTTATTTTTTCGAAAGTTCCCATCCGGGAAATTCTGATCATTTGATGATAACAATATCGTTTTCTGCTGTCTTTTCGGGGCATGTTCGTGTATGATAGAAACTGAGTATCTTCTTATGCAGTACTTTCAGTTTATTATTTATATACATATGTTCCACACAATACCACCACGTTCTGCTTACAATAACAGAAACAGACTTGAACTTTTGTGCTGGGATGTTGAGGGAATTTACACTTTTTTAAAATTCTATTACTCTGAATTATAGTGCTCACTTGTATTGTTAGTGTTATGTCTTATATTGCTGTTTTTCCTTTTTTTGTCTATGTTCTCATGTGTTATATGCTTTGTCCATAAAATGTGATTCAGATTTTCTATGGCAATAAAATATATTTTTGAATTGATTTGACTTAACTACTGTCGGTTCTGGATAACCAGAAACCATATAACATATAAAGTATAAAATTACACAACTGAAAAATTTAATGAAATAAATGAAAAAATCTACAATTTTAATCACTTTGGTTATTATAATGAACAATAAAAGACACCTTCTTGCAGTTTTTTCATTTCGAAAGCTCTCATCATCTTACTCTTGCAGTTTGGTGTTATTTTCTCTAATATTGTGCCAGAGCTTCTCTTTTCTAGTCCAAGCATGAGTTCAATTCGAGTAAGAAATTTCATCAATCGAACTAAGGCTTACTCATTTAAACAGTTTAATTTTTTCTCAATTTGTTAAATTACCTAATATTTTTGTTCGATAATTATCTAGAGACACGTGGTTTGTGCTTACGTAATATAATGCAAGTTCAAAAACTTATTTTTTCAAAACTTTTTTGGATGAATACCTGCAAGATAAAAGGTCTTATTAATCAGCATTCAAGTGCAGTTTTGAGTAGATGACTGAAGGAAGCGTAGCTATTTTCCATCGGTATAAATTAAGCATAGAAAAAAGTTCCCAAAACCACCATACTCTATCAGCATATTTCCATACGGAAAATTAGTACGGTTCAACGGGGTGCAGAGACAAAACCGGCCATTTGCATATTATTTTCGTAGCCGGTAAATTTAAAATAACGCTCGATGCCTAACCTGAACACCTCTGCCAGTCTTTATGCAAATAGGGTCCATTCAAGATTTTAATTCACATCTGTCCCTAATCAGGATGGAGTGTCCCCGGATCTCTTCAGTTTGTTTTTTCATTTTAGTGCACGAAGAAGTGAATTGATGTTGTCTTCTTGTGGTTATGTGCTAGACTTTTTGATAATTGTTTTGTGCTGTTTGCAGTCATTTGCTGTGTGCTGCCGTTGAAAAGTGATTTTTAGTTAGAGTGGAAGAGAAATGTTTTACTGGTATGATATTTGCAAATGTTAATAAGAAGTTACATTCAGGCAAGACGAATAAAATAAGATTAAGATGAGCAATGCGCCCGCTTAAAAGACTCAGTAGTTGATTTTCGACCGCCTAGGGAGCATAGTTACAACCAATGTTATCTGTTAATATATTTTTTTATTTTAATTAGAAATTTTTTAAGTAATTAGATAGAAATGAAAATTATGCTATATATTTTGTTATATATTATGGCAACATGCAGAGAAGAAATTGTTAGTTTATAAAGAAATAGCCAGTTATTTATATAATAAATAATGTTATACATTATGTCTTATATTCTCCAAAATGTAGGTGCTTGAAACTCGCTAAAACTGGGCCAAAAAGTCGATTATTTTGGATCTAAATACTCTCATCCGTTTTTCAATAAGATCGTTGCATTCCGCGTTTGCTTTATATGAAAATAGTGTAGAATTCGAAGGAATAGACATTTAAAAAAAATCGATCTTGATCACAAACCAACATTTCGTATGCATGTTTTTTTCTGCTCTTTAATTGGTTTTGACCTAAGAAGCTCTCCAGTAGTAGTAAACATCTTTATTTCTAAAAAAAGGCTATCGAAGACATAATTACCTTCGCGTATTTTTTGGCAAAACAAGTGAAAGAAGTTCGCATGTAGTGTTCGACAATTTAGGAGACTCTAGGGTGTTTTTAAAATATTCACCGATAACCTGCAAAACTCTTGAAATAATTAACTGTCCCTCCTTCTTTTTAGTACCAGCCGACAATGCCAAGTTCACATATCTGCTTAGTTTTTCTAACGATTAGTTATCTCTAATTTGTCGGTAATCGCTATACAGCTCTCCCAATTGAGGACAAGTGCTAACAATCTCCGCAACCGCTTTCTCACGTTTTAAGTTTGGCAGATTATCAAATGTCGGAATTTTCTTACCATTCAAATTATCTTTTGCTTCTTCAAGTCTCTTTGCAAACATTTCCATGTAGGCGAGTATTTTGTTTTTATTCAATATGACATCTATACTAGATTAACTTCTTTTTGTTTCATGTGAGAAGAGACAAAACTAACTCTGCAAAATTCTATATAGTCTATCTTCTATATTAGTCTATGCCTTAACAGAGATAACACTGTAAATAAATCATACATCATTACGAGCATTCAGGAATGGTAGCATATTTTTCATTTAACTCGATTTGAGTTGAGTAACGTTTTGCAAGTTCTTGCAAGTTCATTGTTGCAAGTTCACTAAGAAGGTCCCCAATATACATATATAAAGTATTTGGAAGATATCGTCAGCAAAAGATCGTGAGCGCTCAAAACTCGCTTAAATTGGGCCAAAAATATCAATTAATTCGGATTTGAAGCTTCTAATGTGTTTTCAATGAACTTGATGCATTCTTAGCATCTTCGGGACGAAAATAATGTAGAATTCCAGGCATTTTCAAATAAATGATAATATTTCGGAAAATCAACTTCTATGACTGAAAATTTCGGTCAAAGTCAAAATCATAAGTCGTCTAAGTCGAAAAATGTTATGAGATTGTAAGACAAGTCCTAAAACTGTTTAACTGAGTTTTAAAAATCAATTTAATCAATTATTAAAGTGGCCGTGTCTACCCTCAAACAAAATGCAATATATTTGTTGGTTCAACTTTTTCACGGCCCAGATATCACCCCAAGTATAGAAATCGCTTGGAGATAGGTCGGGAAATTTTGATGCTTCCAAAATTATTTAATTCATTTATTCTATAAATTTTTTAATTTATTTATTTCATTAAGTCAGTCTATTAACCATTTTTTTGTGTAATGAGGAGCTGCCCCATACATTATATATATAAACGAAAATAATAATAAAATTTCATAGACTTGAATTTAAATTTGCAATAATCTATGGCATAATTTTTTTCTTCTTATCACGCTCTTCCTTATGGCATAATTTAGTTTAGAAGATTAATGCTCGTCTATGAATCTCATCATTATATCGCGTGAGAGTTTAATTTTGAGTCTGAACATTTGTGTTTAATCGCTATCTAAAAGCAAGCAAATAACAATGAGAAATAATAAATATATTAAAGTGAAATACTAATATATTCCACACAACTTCTAGGGAGAAAGATGTTTGATAAGTGAAAATATTTTTTTGTAATTATCTCAGTTCCGTAAATTGTCTTTTAATTCATTTATTTAATTCTCCAAAATGTATTAATTTTACTTCTTCAGTAAATACGCATTGCTTTTAACTTTACTTATATATTTACAGCATATTCTTTGTTAAACCCTAAATAATATGAATGACTGCAATTTCTATAAAGGTGGGCGTTTCTGAGTATTTTATTGAAAACAAATCTCTCGCTCTCGCGGTTGTATATTTTTACTTTATCCATTGACAGATAATTAGTAGGCTTTTTATTAATGGCTTCATGTTATTATGTAATATAATACCTTCCATAAACACAGAGCACATTTTTAATTAAATCCTCGGAGTTATAGATCAGAAAATAACTCAAAACCGAAAGAATATTGTACAAAAATTTAATTGGTTAACAACTGATTAATTGGCAAAAATCGCCGAAATCACACTGTCGGAACCAACCGAAAAGTAGTAGTAAACATCTTTATATCTAAAAAAGGCTATCGACCTATCGGTCTTTCTGCCCTTGTTTAATACATGTAGTCTTAATCCAAATAAAAAACAAATATGAAAATTCTCTTATTCTAGGTTAACAATATTATTAAATAAAATTTCAGTGGCAAGAAGAAATTATTTTATTGTCCACTAGTCAGTTGCGTTTGCAAGTGTTCGAGTAGCGTTAATGTAGGGAAACGGAAGCGGGATTGTCTGGTTGGTCTTGTAAGACAAAGGGGATTCAGTATGGTCCAGTTGTAGGGGTTGTTTGTCCATTTTGTCTGTAACTGTATGAGTCTTTCCGAGATCTTTGTCATGTTTGTGCGTTCGTATAGTAGTTGGGTGGGGGGGTTGTGTAGTGGGTTTTGGGGGTGTCTTATTCGTGTTATTAGTCTTAGTGCAATTTGTTCTGTTGTTTGTGTATAACGTTTTGTCCTTTCTGTTCCGTTGGTCATGAGTATATGTCCAAAGTCTAGCAAGGGTCTACAAATAGCTTTATATATTTTGGTGGCGGTGTTTGTGCTGATTCCTCTGTCTTTGTAGGTTAGTGATCGGAAGTGTTTTGTTCTTTTTATTGTTTCTGCTCTGATGTTTCGTATGTGTTTAGTGAATTTAAGTTTGTGGTCAATTGTGATTCCAAGGTATTTTACGTCGTTTTTTGGTTGTGTCGTTTGGCCGTCTGCAGTTATTGTAGGGGAGTCAGCGTTGAGTCTGTGGTTTCCAACCGAAAATTATGCTGTGGAAGTTAGAAAACTGTTGTTAAAGTTTTTTAGAGTACTTGATTTCCTCTTTAGTACATTATAAAAATCATACATTTTTGTTTTTGCATACTCCATTCAATTTACCAATTTGTCTTAAACTTTTCTGGACATTTCAAACTTTCCATCTGAATAATCGATTGAAAACCAATTCTGCTCGATACGAAATAATGGCTGCAGGATTGCAATGGCAGGAGCGCGTTAAGCTATTCATGCAGGGGTGAAGCAGTAAGATGGGGGTGCAGTATTATGGACGTCGGAAGAAGCCATGTTTGTCCCTTACACAAGAAATATCCAGGCTGAACGCATTCACAATGAGAAACGAGCCGGTAAACGCTTAAAGAGACCTCCATGCGTAAACAAATGCAGTTTATTGACTCAATTACAGGAAGTAGCAGGAATAATTGCATACGGCCATTGTTTTGAAATTGAAATGAGGAATTTCATGCATGTGTTGGTAGAATATTTAATATCTTTTGTACAATTGATAGACAAAATATACATTATTGAATATGACTATGTTTGATCATCGTAATAATATGTGAACATGCACAGATTGGCAATACTTTTAAATAATAGAAATACAATTGAAATGAAATTAAGGAAGCAACTATCGGAAAGCGCGAAAGAACAAAGAAAAATAACTGGTACGACACGGACTGTGCGCTAGGGCTCAAATGTTACAGGACCCTTCACAGAACAACATAGATAACTTTAACAATGCAAGACGTAGAGCAAGAAAACTTATTAGGATAAAAGAGAGAACATCAGATGAAGCAAATACAAGACATCGAAGATAGTGGAAGACATAACAACAGCAGGACATTCTTTAAAGAAACATCTTGAATTAAAATGGGCTTTAAACCGCAAACAAGTAATATAATACGGAAAGACAATGGTGAACTCATCCCCCGCATTACAGAGGTATTAAAAACAGGGAAACAACATTTTTAGAAACTCCTGAATGTAACAAAGGACGACACAAATAGAAACCGAGAAACCAACACTAGGAGAACTGACGAAGGCCATACAACGCCTAAAAAACACAACAAAGCGTCCGCAAATTATACTATCCCCTCTGAATGCCTGAAAATGGAAGGTCTAGTACTCTATCAAAAGATGCATGAGTTAATCGTACTAATTGGGACAGCGAACATTACCGAAAAGCTGGAAACAGAGTGTTATTATACCCCTACATAAAAAAGGAAGCTATCAGGTATGCAAAAACTACAGAGGGATATCTCTCATCAACACCGCATATAAAGTGCTTGCAAACGTGATTCTAATCCGCATAACACCATACGCGGAAGAATCAATAGGTGATTATGAGTGCGGCTTTAGACCGGGCAGGTCAACGGTGGATCAAATCTTCACTATTCGCCAAATCCTCCAAAAACACTGGGGATTTGATAAGGACCTCCACCAACGATTTATCGACTTTCAAAAAGCCTATGATAACGTGTTAAGAGACCATGTATGGGAAGCCATGCCAGAATGTGGAATCCCAAACAAAATACTCAAAATTACAAAAATGTGCATGGAGGGTAGCCGGTGCTGTGTTAAAGTTGAGAACAACATGTCAGAAAACTTTGTGGTGGACAACGGCCTGACACAGGGTGATAGTGTCTCCAATACTGTTTAATATCGTTTTGGACCCAGCGATCAAGCGAGCTAACATTGACGTAGAAGTTTTTTCAAGCAGTGGACTAAACCTGATACTGGAATTTGCAGATGATATAGATCTTGTCAGTAAAACAACCATTGAAATCAAAGAGTTGTTTGGAAAAATAGAAAGAAGGCAGACACAGTAGGATTACGTATTAATGAAGACAAAACAAAATACATGTTTAATTCCCGGAGACATGGACGAGATCGACTAGGGCAAAATGTATCCATTGGCACCTGCAATTCTGAACGGGTCTCAGAATTCAAGAACGTCGGCGTAGTCATCACAGTAGACAACAACATGAATAAAGAAATGAAGACCCGCATACAGAGCGGTAATAGATGAGATGTGTTCCAATTGAGAATAATTTCGTGATCCTCAAAACGAAAATTTTACCATGCTACTATAAGACCGGTAGTCATGTGCGGATGTGAAGCGTTTACCTTAACCAAAGCAAGCGAAGACGTCCTGCGAAGATTTAAGTGAAAAATATTTAGAAAAATATATGGACCAACTCAGGATCCTAGTTCAGGGCAATATCGCATAAGAACAAACGCGGAATAAGAACAATTGTAGAGAAGCAAAGTCGCAATCATTGAGATGAGCAGGACACATATACAGAGCACCGGATGACAGAATGCTGAAAATTGCATGGCAGGCAGCACTGACGAGCAGAAGACCACCGGGAAGACTTAAAATGACATGGAGGGACAATGTTCTATCGGATATGAGGACTATGGGCATTGAAAATGAGCAGGAAACAATGCTAGATAGAAGTCGATGGAGGCGCATTGTGCTTGCAGCCAACACTTACATAGGGTTGTAGTGCTACTTCAAGAAGAAGAATTGAAGTGAAATAATAATCAATTGACAATAGGTTCCTTGGTTTTTTACCACTTCAGTATATGTATAAAGAATTGTGTTACAGTACTTTAGTGTAGACCATACTGGACTTGGAGACGTTGAGATTGATAGTAGTCAGAAAAGCAGTGTACTCAAACAGGGCAATATTAGTAAACAGACATTTAGTAATTAGGACTTTTTCCAAAACCAAACTTTCAATAATTTTACTTTTGCTTGAAACTGTAGTATTGAACTTTTGCTTCCAGTACATTATCAGAACTTCAATTTTAGATTACTCAGAAGATTTTTTTACAATTATATCGACCAGAATGGCCGATTGCATTAAATTGCGAAGTTTGATTTAACCGTTTAAATAATAATACATTTTTAAAAAATCAGATCTTTCGTCGATTTACTAGGCTACGAGGAACTAGGCGCCAATTATTGAATCTTGTCTCAAATTTACTTTATTTCAAATTTCTTGCTGTATTCAAAATACCAATTGCGAGGCTCGATATTTTGGCTACCCTGAAAACTATTTAATTGTAATTGAAAGTAAGAATTCAAATTGGAAACTTCAAAATTTTCCACAAGTAAATCAGAATTAAAATTACCTATTTAGATTAAAAGTTCAACTTCAAGAAATACTTCCATATTTTCACTTTCTATTCTATTTTTTTAGCAATACTTTCTTTAAATTTTATAAGTACTTACTTTGCTTGGAGTATTCTAAACTATTCGAGATTTAATTATTTTCGGTGAAACTTCTTACTAGCATAATAACATTACATCTTCCATTGATATTGCGGAACCCTCCACAATATAAATTGATTGTGTTAATGATCATTAGGACAATTATAATAATTAATTGCATATACATATTTGATATGCAGATTAGCGTGTTTATATAGAAGATTATAGTTATGATATTAAACCTTTTCAATAAACCGATGCATCATTATGTATCCGCTTCGGTATAAAATATGTCTTTTACAAGAAATATTTGATTCTTCTTGATAAATAATTTATTTAAATGTGGTCTGGTTGGAAGTTGCATTTGCGATTTAAAAAAAAAACAATGAATATTTTACGGATTTTGACTTACCCTAATATTCCTTTTCGTATTGTAAGTAAACTTTTCTGTGCGTGAATGTTTGAATGTGAAGGTAAACAATATACAATTAAAACCAGTGGCGTAAATAACATTTCTGCTATTAAAAACAAAATTTGTCACAAGTCAACACTGAGAAATAGTGTTGAAATAGCAAAATTATGTTTCATGTTTTAATTGTCAGAAATATATGTCTTTAATACTAAAAATATATTTTGCCGTCTTTGTTATAGTAATTTTTTTCCGGTTATTTCGTTTATACCGAATATTGATTGTTAGGCCCGTATGCATATTTACAGATTCTGCAAAAAATATCTTAATAAGCGTGTGGATTTTTTTCTGGGCTTATTAGCTGGGTTACTTAATAAATTTGAAACATATCTTTTTATATACATTTTGTTTTATATTTTTGTTAGTTGTTGTGTTTTTAGTTAAAATCCTTTTGCAATCATACGTATAACACTGGTTTTAGCTATTGAAACACCAGCCAAAAAATAATTGTAAATTTTGTTATTCAAAATTCATCTTAAATATGGCCGACACGAATTTTGTAGTTTATATCTCTCAACGTCGGAACATTATTATTTATTTGAACGATTATTTTGAGCTTAATTGTTATTTCTTTTTCTTAAAGCTGGTGAATCTAGACTTTCTATGAAAGCTTTAAAACTTATCTGTTTTTTTATTTATTATTGATGTTATTTTTGT
Source organism: Dendroctonus valens (assembly GCA_024550625.1). Taxonomy (NCBI): domain Eukaryota; kingdom Metazoa; phylum Arthropoda; class Insecta; order Coleoptera; family Curculionidae; genus Dendroctonus; species Dendroctonus valens. Next base: position 491,499 of record JAJTJO010000001.1, on the reverse strand, counting down.
ATAGTCCCGTAATAAATATTCTGAATAATTAAATTAATATACAGTGTGTCCAGTATAAAATGTTGTACATGGGGATATTGGAAACCGTTAGAGTTACAGGGTGGACCAAATGGGGAAAAAGTTGCGCAATCAAGTGCCCATTAATAATCTATCATCAACTTCTTTGAACTGGGAATAGCAACGGATATACAGGGAAAAAAAGAAAAAAGTGCGTTTTATGAAATCCTTTATATCGTGTTTATTATAAAAGATACAATAACGAAATTTTCAGGGTGGGGGTAAGAAATGAGCGTAAATTTGAAAATAAAGTAAAACATAATCTACGCCCACTATGTTCAATGAGGCCGAAGTCAACTTTTGTTTTTCTTATGGGCGCCATATTGAATTTCTGCATTTTAAAATTTCCCTTTAAATATGCTCCTCAACCATGTATAAAATGTTTATGTTCGGTCAAGACAAATAATTAAAATTAACAAAATTAAGATTTTATGGTAGTAGGCATTGATATTTCTCTTCAATTTCCACATAGTGACGTTCGTTGTCTGTTTTAATTACCTAGGTAACTGTCAAAGTAGAATTAATAGTCAGTGTCAAGTGTTTGTAATTAATTGTGTGTTTCAAAATGAATCACTTTTCAAATTATGAAAAATACGATATGTTGAAGAGTTTATTCTCTGTCGTCGAAATGAAGCGAAAACTGAAGAAATTTATTTAAATAAATATCCAGAAAGGCGACAACCTGGTAGAACTATGTTTAGGTGTCTGAAAGACAACCTTGTAACTTACGGGAGTTTTGCTAAGGTAATGAAAAACAAACTTCCAGACGAAAATAAAGAAAATTTGGTAATGCAAAGCGTGGTTGAGACACCTCGTACGTCTTTGCGTCAAATTGAAGCCACAACAGGTGTTGCGCGGTCAACGGGGAATAGTATTTTAAAGCGTCATGAATATCACCCCTATGGTGAACGGCCCTGCCAGGGACTCCAGAATGGCGATGCGATTAGAACAAATGGCATTTTGTCAGTGGTTTATTCAAAGAAACAACGAGATACCAAACTTTTCCTTAAAAGTCCTTTGGTCAGATGGGAGCCAATTTTCTAAATGTGGACTATTTAATCGTAAAAATACCGTTTTTTGGTCAGATGAAAATCCACAGCTAGTTCGTCAAGTTAGGAACCAAGTTAGGTTTGGATTTAACGTCCGGTTAGGTATTGTGGGTACCCACGTGATTGGACCATTTTTTTAATGAGAACTTAAATTCCGAGAGATATTTGAACCTCTTACAAACTAACGTAGCGGAAGCACTTATGGATGTTCCAGTAGCTACCCTACAAAACTTGTATTTCCAACAAGACGGCGCGCCGCCACATAATGGACGTATTATCACAGAATTTTTAAATCACGAATTTCCCAACAAGTGGATAGGCAACATGGGACCAGTAAGATGGCCTGCGAGATCCCCTGACATAACACCGCTTGTTTTTTTTGCATGGGGTTTTCTCAAAAATGTGGTATACTGTAGGTCATACAAAACCGAAGAGGAGCGGAGACACGCTGTTATAGAAGCTGTTAACAGAATTACCCCAGAAATGATCAGAAAATCGTGTGAAGCAGTAATGAAACGATGTATGTTGTGCGAGGAAACGGTGGCTTATTTGAACACCTACTTTAATCCTAAAATGTTACTTGTTCTTTTGCAGTGTTCGATGTATGATCAATAATAATTTAAACTAATAATTAATAGAAATATCAATGCCTACTACCATTAAATCTTAATTTTGTTAATTTTAATTATTTATCTTGACCGAACATAAACATGTTATACATGGTTGAAGAGCATATTTAAAGGGGAATTTAAAAATGCAGAAATTCAATATGGCGCCCATAAAAAAAACAAAAGTTGACTTCGGCCTCATTGAACATAGTGGGCCTAGATTATTTTTTACTTTATTTTCAAAATCACGCTCATTTCTTACCCCCACCCTGAAAATTTCGTTATTGTATCTTTTATAATAAACACGATATAAAGGATTTTATAAAACGCACTTTTTTCTTTTTTTCCCTGTATATTCGTTGCTATTCCGAGTTCAAAGAACTTGATGACAGATTATTTATAGGCACTTGATTGCGCAACTTTTTCCCCATTTGGTCCACCCTGTAACTCTAACGGTTTCCAATATCCGCATGTACATCATTTTATACTGGACACACTGTATATTAACTATACAACTAAAATACATTTTGGAGATTTATTTCAGTAGTAGTAGTAAACATCTTTATTTCTAAAAAAGGCTATCGACCTATCGTCTTTCTGCCCTTGTTTAATACATGTAGTCTTAATCTAAATAAAAAACAAATATGAAAATTATCTTATTCTAGGTTAACGATATTATTAAATAATAAAATTTCAGTTTCAAGAAGAAATTATTTTATTGTCCATTAGTCAGTTGCGTTTGTAAGTGTTCGAGTAGCGTTAATGTAGGGAAACGGAAGCGGGATTGTCTGGTTGGTCTTGTAAGGCAAAGGGGATTCAGTATGGTCCAGTTGTAGGGGTTGTTTGTCCATTTTGTCTGTAGTTGTATGAGTCTTTCCGAGATCTTTGTCATGTTTGTGCGTTCGTATAGTAGTTGGGTGGGGGGGTTGTGTAGTGGGTTTTGGGGGTGTCTTATTCGTGTTATTAGTCTTAGTGCAATTTGTTCTGTTGTTTGTATATAACGTTTTGTCCTTTCTGTTCCGTTGGTCATGAGTATATGTCCAGAGTCAAGCAAGGGTCTACAAATAGCTTTATATATTTTGGTGGCGGTGTTTGTGCTAATTCCTCTGTCTTTGTAGGTTAGTGATCGGAAGTGTTTTGTTCTCTTTATTGTTTCTGCCCTGATGTTTCGTATGTGTTTAGTGAATTTAAGTTTGTGGTCAATTGTGATTCCAAGGTATTTTATCGTCGTTTTTTGGTTGTGTCGTTTGGGCCGTCTGCAGTTATTGTAGGGGAGTCAGCGTTGAGTCTGTGGTTTGTGATTTATTTTATATTTCGTTTAAATTCGAGGTAGTGGCTCGGATTTAATAATTTATTTTCAAACGACCCGTTTCGGTTATTTTATAGTAGTAGTAAACATCTTTATTTCTAAAAACGGCTATCGACCTATCGGTCTTTCTGCCTTTGTTTAATACATGCAGTCTTAATCTAAATAAAAAACAAATATGAAATTCTCTTATTCTAGGTTAATATTTTATATTTTATATTATCACCATCATCAGGTATTTATTTGATATAATATAAATCTATATTTATATTATATCCTCAGATATTAATTGTAGTGAAAAATTTATTTTAGGATGTGATTTAAAATTTTTTTAGTTGATCTATGCAAAGCCTATTGAGACAGTATGAAAACCCCGAATGCGCTAAAAAATCTCCGTGAACAGTCGGTTGTAGTGTTGAATTGCATAATCGGCGCTGAAAGAAGCAACCAAAAGTATTGGGAAATAGCATAATTAATACTCAGGAAAAGATTCTATTAATGAACCCTCAACCTATCAAATTCACTATATCTTTGCAGCACCAATCAATTTTGGACGCAAATTCCTCTACTCCATAGTTCGGTGGTTTCCATCAGCACCAAATTTATTTCGCACCTCTTTTTAGGTGGTCTCGATAAATGTTGCATACACTTTACCACATTTATTCGGAAGATTCATAGAATAATTTTTCACAGCAAATTCAAGCTAAATTGTGATTTGCTGGAATCCTTTCAAGAGTAATTCATAACAAATAAATATAAGGTAAAGGAAAAATTCCACAAGCAAAATCACTGAACAGGCAAGGAAATATTTATCAGAAATTATTTGTTGTTGAGTTTTAGATATTTGGACTTTATTACTGAATGTGGTGTTAATCTTTTTTCATTTCATTACTCTGAGGTTTAGCACTAAAAAATGCTTGACTTCTAGTTAGGATCTAATTCACGTAGAGTTTACCACAGAAAATTACACGTTACTAAATGCCTTTTGACTTGAAAATACACTTCCAAGTGAATGATTGTCGTGATTTAAAAACGGTAAATTAGAAACTGTGCCATTTCATTTTACGTACTTTTTCTGAGACCCAGCAAACGACCCAATCATGAAATTTGCTAAAAGTTCCAAAAGCGAGAATCGGGCGTCTCCTTATAAACGAATAATTCTATTAACTTTCTCGATAAGGAAATAACAATGATGTTCACGGTAATCAACGCATATTTCACCGCGAGAACACGATAGATTCCGTAATGGATCTTGGAAACTGATTAGCACCCTCCAAATTGCCATTGTGGAACCAGTGCAGTGTCTGTGACTACACTTTTTGCTTGGGAAAAGAAATTTCCTGAGATAAAGTGATGAAAATACTCAATATTTATCAGTAAATAATATTTTCTGTCTGTTTGCAAAATGAAATGCGTAGATGATTTATTCTCAAAATCTCGAAAACGCGATTTATTCTCAAAATCAACGCAAAATTTTACAACTTTTTAAAATGTGTTAAACCAGCATTTTCCAAAAATCCATTGTTCTGGTTTATGTTTTAAAAAATGCATATTCCTTTGCACAAACCTAATATACAATGTTACTATTTGCGTATTAAGTTTGTCAGAGATAATCGGGGGATAGACATGATGCATCAAGTACCACGTTTCAAATGTTTAAAGCAAATATTTATTACTAATAGTAAATTGTATTTTAAAATCGAATTAAGACCGTGGAAAATCCTTGATTTGAAAAATTGTTGTTGTTCCGACTCTGCACTTTTTCTTGTGATAAATGAGTGACATGTTGGAACAGTCACGGCCTCGAGCCCGGAAAAATGGCCTCGGGTATCAGAATCGTCTCGATTTTTCACCAGCGCCTGAACGACGTCGCCATCTGGAAAAGACGCGTCTATAGCTCGTATTTATTAAATTTAATTCTATCCAGCATGGTTTGGCAAAGTCATTTTTCAAACGTAATGCGAAATAATGATTTCGTACGATCATTCGTTGCATACGGGACGATCTGGAGAAAATGACAGTATCTTTCTTTAACGACATTTTATGCTGGGTAATATACGACTCTGGAGCAAACGGATCAGGAGTTAAGGATTCGGGATTAGTTAAATACAGTTCATTTTCTGTTATATTGCATTAAGCTAACTGGTGTTAATGAGAACGAGACAATATGTGAAAATGAATGACTTCTTCATCTTCTGGAATATGTTGGAACAATTGTAAAAATTCTGCGATTGTATATTGGGAAGTAGTGCTCAGTAGCTTCAGGCAATTTTCTGTGTGATCAACGGTTCTTAAAATAAAGGCTCCCAAGGAACCTGATTTGCTTTCTACCTGTTAAACAGCGATAATTACAGAGTAAGAAGAAATGCCCCACAGTGCCAACCAAATACTGCTTTTTATTCCGGGCAATATTTTCTCACCTGGTCTATGTTTTCGGGCCAAAGCTAATTTGCATAGTCGCTCTAACGATTCTTTTCCCATACAAAGGGGATGACATTATTTATTAACGAATTCGTCCAAGGAAGGGTTTACTTTTAGGTGTGACTGACAAGATTTTTGAGGTGAATCGAATGTATGCATATGAGGGCATTTAATTTCACAGTTTTCCACTGGGTTTTCTACCCTTAGGGTTGCTGTTGGTTGAGTTAGAAATAGGAGTTTGGTGATGCGTCTTGTGTGCTGTGAAAATTATTTTAGATAGTATGTAAGAAGGTAGGAATTCTGCAATTTTTAATAATAATTTTAGATGTAAGTCTCATGCGTATTAGGAGGAGGTATTAGGAAGTCCATCTTAAAACTAGCTCTTCCTGATCATTGATATTAATTAGTTAGTTCGGAAAAATATTTCGCGTTTAAACAGCGAGGAAAGTTCCTGAACACTCTGTTATTGTTGTCACTTTTATTCGCCATTTAGGTACTTTGGCTTCATCTTATTTATAATTTATGTAATTATGTAAGAAAGTCAATATATAAACAGTTCACAAACCAATTTTCTGCCAAGGATAATTTTGATATTAAAAAAGACATTTAGAAAAGCACTTGTCGAGAGCGGTTTCCTGACTTTAGAAAATAGTATTTCTTAGGGGCTTGTGCAATGCTTAATTGCATGTTTTTCTTCTCCTTATTGCTACTCTCCTTCCGAAGTTGGCGATCCAAATTGTGATTGTAGCCTTGTAGAGTACAGCACGAAATATTTCTATGGATGAACAGTCAAACCACTTCCTCAGGTCTTTGGACTATGAATTCTGGCGTGTTCCTATTGATCTTTTACCTTGTACTTTACTCTGTGTTATGAGTCGAAGCCATTCGTATTTTTCTCCACTCAACACATGACCCAAGTATGAAAATTTCTCTTTTTAATGGTGTTTAGAAATTCTTATTGTTTGTGCTTGCAATGGACTGTGTGATTAGTAATTCTTTGTACCCATGAAATTCGTAGCATTCGTTTATATATCTACAGTTCAGAAGCCGCTATTATTTTCTCTATTTGTGAGTTCATTGTCCATTTAAAGTCTTTTCATGCCCATACAGAGATATAATAAGATAGCTGTTGACGTTAGGTATTTTTTCGGGGTAACCTGTTGTGTGTTATTCCACATGTACGTTGATTGGCGTCTTTGAGAAGACTGTTGTTTTGGTTTTGCAGATATTCAGAAATAAGTGGAACATTTACAAGTAACGTGAGTACTGCATTTATTCCCTTTTGGAGATCTTGTGCGTTGGTTGTTATTAGCACTGTGTCATCGGCGTACCTGATATTATTTATCGTGGTTCCGTTGATCTTGATTCCCCCTTGGGTCTCGTCTAATGCGTCTTTGAATATGGACTTAGAGGACCAATTAAACTGAAGCGGCGACAGGACGCAACTCTGTCGAACTTTTCGTCTAATCTATTTTGACTGCAGCTGTTTGTTGTCAATGGAGTTCTGAAACACGACATAATTCTTGTTCGCCCACCCCGGTTGTGCTAAGGAATTCGATCATCTTTTGATGGTTAACGCAATCGAAAGCCTTTCGATAGTCCATATGTATATCCATCCACGATCATGTATCTGCATTGTTCAGTCAGTACCGTTAAAGAGAAAATGCTTTGCGCGTTTCTTGTCCATTTCGGAATGCGAATTGAGTGTTCCGAAATGTGTGTCCATCTGGTATACACATTTCTTGTATATTCGTATCTGGATGATTCTGAGGAAAGCTTTAAGGACATGAAACATCAGACTTAGCCGGTAATCATCGCATTGTGAGGAATTTCGAGGAGGAGGAATTATTAGGAGTTATATACCGTATTGAATAGTGATGTTATTCAATATGGGCTCTTCTTCTCGTTTCCTGCCATTTAGCTACTTTTCCGTCTCTAGGATTATTACAGTTTCTCAAAATTGTTTCATGCTGCTTTTGTGTCTGCCTAGCATTTCTGTTTCTTTATTGTGGACAATGAAGGTGTCATATTTTTTCTGAAATTGTTCAATTTCTCGTCATTTTATTTTCATCCAATTTTCATTGGCTCTCTTGCACTTTTACCAGCTGATTTTATTGAGTTGTTTATATTCTATTTAGTTTGATTTACATTTTCATCTTTCGTTCATGGGGTCCATATTTTCTTGCGTTTTCTATTCTCGCTTTCTGTTGTTTTCTACATATACAATGTCTTCCTTTTTGATCCTGGTTATTTTAGTTTTTAAAGCATTTCATGCTCCTTCAACGTCTGCATTCTGTATTGGTTGTTTTATCGTTTCTAATTCGGTCTCGATCTTAAGACTTATTATTTTTGGATGGGGCTTTTCAAATGTGCGATGTCTAATGTTCTTGTCTTACTTTCTCTTTCCACCATCCGGAATATTATGGGTCTAAAGTTCACTATCCCGGAATTGTGGCCGCTATAGATGTCTGTCTGCTCCAAGGTAAGCTTTTACGGATTTCATCTCACATCATATCACACAACGTCAAAAGTCTAAGACCCTACGTCTTTTTATATAATAATATCTTGATAATGGATAATGGAGTTTGTCGATTGTGCATAATTCCTTCCCAAAATATTACAGTTCCTCCTTGAAAGTGAGCAACCTTACGAGGAAAATTGAGTCTTTTTTGACCACCGCCTGGTTACCTAAACACTCTTTGTCTGCAGTTATCACTCTTTTGTTTTGAAACATTTTTGTGACATCTGTAAAAAGGACCCACCGCCACTGCTGCTTTAGCCAATCTTTTGGGAGAAGAGTCTATTACTCGTATAAGTGAGCGACTCGGTGTCTTCAGGCTAGAGCAAGCACCCGTAAATGTGTCCTCGAACGAAATTTTGCTTGGCGAAGTCTTGAGGTGAAGTTATGATGCCTACGGTGATTAATTCGAATAATGGATGATCTGAGAATACGTCAGGTTCTGTGAATCTCGTGTTCTGAATGACCAGCTTCATGCAAAGCAACAATTCTAGCTCTATTAAAAGCGCAAATTGCATGTATTTAGGCATTTTACAGACAATTAAACAATATATAAATGTGCCGAAATTTAACGAAGCTAAATATTTTCAGATCAATGTTGAAAAACATTTGAAATTCTATTTATCTGCTGCTGTTTTGATTTTGTTTTCTTTCGACGCAACTACACTTCTTGCTAGACAACCACCAATAAAAAAATGTTCGTCCAAATCGTGTTTTTTTTGGGGAGTCCAAGACTTTTGATGTAGTGCGTATTTTTCTCGAGCAGAATGAATTCAATTTGATTTCTGACAATTGTTCCCTCTCGATCTGCAGGTGATCTTCAAGTGTATAACTGGGATGTTGCTTTAAAAAAAGTGAAGGCTATTAAAAAGTTTTTCTCTGTGCAGAATTGTACGTCTATCTCCTCTGTGGCTTCATATGCCAAAACCGTGCTTTTGCTATTTGATATTTCCATTCATTTGATTAAGTTCCATTTTTACCTCATGGAATCTTTTGGCCACAAATTTTGAGTTCAAGAAAAATTCTTTACTTCTGAATACTAACTTGAAAACCAATAGGTTTATTAAACTTTTAATACTAAACCCATACTGTAATAAAAACTTTCAATCACGAATATTATTTTTGTTATAAAGTAAATAATATTTTGTTTTTCACAATCTCAATCTCAACTGTGTATCTACATAAAGGTCTGGGAAACGTCTTCATACCAATATTAAAAAGCAAAAAATGGAAAACTTATTATTTACACCCCATAGCCCAAACCCCCGCAGCAGCATTTTTTCTAATACATCAAAGTCACCCCTCCGCGATGTCTTATCCGCCACCCATCGCCACCCTTTTTCATCTCGACGACGCGTCCCGGCGCTCCAACAATGGCGCACATGTGACGACGCCGTAAAGGACGCTGTTGCCAACTGTAAAACAACCCGCCTTTTTTTCCCAACCCGTTTCCAACTACCATTAAAATTCTTTAAGTCTTTATTAGATTACCAACAACCACACGTTTTGGAATCAACAAAATGTATTTTCTGACTAAAATTCTAAATAGAATAAGGAACCGCCTTCGAATGGGTTCCAGATTTCTGGCTTGTTTTCCTCCATTATTGGATAAGAGTTGAGATTTGATTCTAAATCAATTTCCGGAATTTGGCAACAGTGGCTCCAGAAAAAAGGGACAATATTTTCTCCAGTCAAACTGGCAAGTGGAGGAGCGGGGGCGGGTGGCGAAGAACCCGCTGCCGCTTGCTGGAAAAAATAAGATGGATTGATGGAAATGTCTTCGTGATTCAATTTGTTTTTCGGTATACGTGGCTGAGCCGGATATAAAAGGGGGGCGGCTTTGGGTGGCGGCGGGGATTCCTGCTGATCTTAAAACAGAAATTTGCAGCTCAATATGGAACTTTATTGAGATGCTCATTTAGCATTGGTCCTATATGATGATGACCACGCTTTTCAACTGAAATTAACTATCCTTTTGGCACTCCTTAATCTCATTCCAATAGGTCTCCGAGTTGTGGATGAGCAAATTTTCCATTTTTTTTTAAATTATATTATTGAAGAGTTCCGAACCTTAGTCATTGGTTATGAAACCTTCGGTTAAGCCGGCCACTTTTTTTATGTCATCATCCCATCTCGTTATTGGCCTAGGTGTCGTTTTCCGGCCCATGGTCTCCATTGGTAATTTTAACGTTCCATCTGTTGTCTCTTGTTCGCGCTGTATGTCCTGCATAGTCCCATTTTAAATTTGTCACTCTTCTTACTACATCGGCGACTTTAGTTCTATGCCTTATCTGTTCGTTTCTCTTTCTATCTCTTAGTGTGATACCTATAATTGCTCTCCCCATTGACCTCTGAGTGACTTCCAGTCTCTTCCAACCTTCTAGACTATCCTCCACTTTGAATCTAAAAGTTGTGAACATTTAAGTGAATGATCCACACAAGAATCCATGATTTTACACAATTACACGCCATTGTTGAATAAATTGCAACTTCCAGTTGAAAGTAGGAAACCACTTGAAACTTTTCTATCTATAGAAGACATTTGCGTCTAAAACCCGTAAAAATTGAGCTCAAATCTTAGGTAATTTTGATTCTTTTTGAGCCAAGTCGATAATGAGCTAAAAAATGAATGGTTTTACAGAATTATCCGTCCTCTTTTAAAATTTCATAGCTTTCTACCGAAATTAGGGAGCAATCTGAAATTATCACCATCTATAGAAGAATGTTAATTCGGACAGAATTAGAAATTTGAGACAAATCGCACGAAAACCTTTTTTTCTTCAGCCACGTTAAATCTGGCCTAAAAACGTTAGTTTTCATATCATTGTACGACCTGATTTAAAAAATTACTTCTTCCAATCCGGACCAGACAGAGAGCAACTCGAGATTGTGCTCCCCGCTATAAGACATCTGGGATCTAACAGGTCTAAAATCCTAAGCTATTTTGCACTAAAACCTGATTTTTGATCTTGAGTTTTAAAACCTGATGAATGATTTTACACAATTATACGGCCTTGTTTAAAAAATCACAACTTCCAATTGTTTTCAGTGATGTTTTCGCTTGATGTGAAAAATCTGTTTCCCAGTATTCCTCCTGATGAATGCATCCATCTAGTACACAATGGTTTCCATTAATTACGGAAATTTTGTTAACTTTACTCTCTGCAGTGTTGAATCATGGGGTCTTGCTTATGACCACTCCTAACTGAAATCTTTATGGCAAACCTCGAACTGAAAATTATGTCAAGCGAGTTCAAACAATGGACAACATTTTATAAAAGAGACGTAGGCGACATATTCAAACTGTAGATAGGCGAGCAAATCTGATTCTTTCCTTCCTACAATTTGTAAATACCCTTCACCTTCGCTTGGAGTTCACTATAGAGAAAGGGTCTAGACAGCAACTACCGTTCTAAGACTTATTACTAACTAGAAAATCTTCCACTATCGAGTTTCAAATCTACTAAAAACACAAGCTCGCTGTCTTCAATTCTTTGTTTCACCGACTGTTTAAAATTCCATTGTCTAGACCTGCATTTAACAGAAATTGTCCATCGTAGAGTCGTCTAGTTAAATCGTCACAAAACCATGCACGAAGAAGCCAAAAATTGGCGTTCATTTCGTATATGAGTTATATCCTATAACTGATGTAGCCCAGATAAGTCAAAATCTTTCTTTTCTACTTCATTTCGAACTGAAGACTTTCGTCTTCAAAATGAACCACGTGGGTGACCTGAACGCAAATTGATGACTATCAACTGAAAGATGAAGTGGAAGCAAATCCTTCGGAGACAACATCCACATGAGTTAAGCGAATTGCAGCAAAGGTACGATCCATTTTTGCATCGTGCCGTGAAAAGCAGCCTCTCTTTAGTAATTTATTTAGTATTTAAACTACCCTAAAACTGAGTACACAGCCAAAGCACGAAAATTGGTGGTGTATTTGTTACTCGACCACACCCTCTTCAAGTTTAAGGTAACTGAATCTTCTTCAACCCAATCAAATGGTACGTCTTTTAAAAAACCATTTAATTACTCGTTTAGTATTTATTTTTGGCAATCCTTCATTCGGCTTTTAAATCAATAATTTCACGACATTTCACATCAAACAACAAATAAATTCCTGAAGAATTCAGGTCCTTCCTCAAAAAATATACGTTTTTTTATGCAGATTCTGTAACTAATTAGAATTTTTGTATTTTTGAAAACTTCAGGTTTTACCATTAATAAGAAAATCTTACAAAAATCAAATAGCAAACCGCCTAAGATTATTTTTTGTTGTGTATTGGTTACTATTGTTTTTTAATGTCATCATTATTGTTGTTATTATTGAATTGTAAGACTCTTTCTGCATGAACAAGAGCAAGACAGGACAGATGCTGTCTTTTGGTTAGCACGACCAACACCATGCAAGTCGTGCTCTTGGTCTTGCTTTGCTCATTCACCGGTCTTGAAATTGATATCGTTTTTACTACTCTCCCTGTAGGAGATTTATAATCCTTTACGGAATAGATGCATTCCTTAATACAATCGATATAAGTCTTCGTTGTTGAGCTACAAGCAAACGCTCTCTATACGTCGCGACGCTGCCTAAATAGAGCCATTTCTTCGGCTGAACTTCCACCCGCCTTTTCTATCCATCCCTTTTATATGAGAGTGTGCAAGGAATAAGTCTGAACGGTTTTACTGTAATGTTTGTATTAAGTTTTCGAATGAGCTCGGCAGACGAAGAGAGCACGAAAATGTTTGTATTGATTCTGAAGGCAGAAAGACTTTTATGTGCGTGGCTCCAACTGGGAATTGAAAAATCGGGTTTTAACATACGAAATGCTTGCTCCTTAGAAAATGAAGTTGAGGAAGTTAGATTAAATGGATTTGATTTCTGTAGGTTTTCAATTTATATGCCGAATCCAATACCGAGTTTAGCTTCAAGGAGAATTAACTTTCAAATGGGGTTTTAGATTATTTGAGCCGTACAGTTCGAGTAGAATAAATGAAAAGACATTGCTATAAAATGGTTACTATATTTCGATTTGATGTGAAATAATAAGAGATTTACTAATTTTACAGATCATTCACCAAGCAACTGGTGATTGGAAGCAGTGGATGGTTCCAATTTGCCAATTGAATCATCCATAGTTTGGTGCCAGCATCTTTTAACTTGTTTATAAATCTAAGGAAAATTTTGCGATCATTTTACCGAGTGCTTTATGCACTGACATTTTAGGAAAAGTATTTCCAATTGCGCTGTTTTTTCATAGAAAAGGTGTTTCTTGTACATATTTTTGGTCTACCTTACCTCATTATTCTAGATCTTCTTATTTGGTTTTTGTACATCCTGAATGTAATCTGTACATCCTGAATGTAATCTGAAGTCACTTTTTGTGCAGGCTGCTAATAAAGCAAAGTTCTTGTACTTGCACAGTTAGTCAATGATCTTCATCATCTACAGCTTTATTACCAATAAATTTTACTGGTTCTATGCTTCCATCTTTATAGCTCCTGGTAAATATATTAGTCTTCTTCCCGTAATTAATAAATCTCTTTGCATCCAACTGCTCAGTTAACATTTTCGGAAATTACCAAGTATTTCAAAGCAAGTTCAAATAATCAATTATTGATGTAATATTCAAATCAACTTAGAAAAGCGCTCATCAGCATACTCACTGAAATTGATTCGGAATTCCCTGGGTTTCAACCTACCTCAAGCTCGTTTAATTGTCTAAGCAACACTGGATTTCCGTACCGCGGCGTCCTTCATTAAAAGGAATTTTAATTCAGCCCCGTCGACGCGTCCTTGACACCGAAGGCTCCCCTAATTTGCGCTCCCGTTTTAATTAAGGGAGCGGGGTCATTGGAGCATTGCTCTATATCTGGAGTATCTTTGAGTCATTCATTATTGCGATAACTACAACCCGAACAACATTATCTGATATTCTATGTCGGCTTTACATAAGCAACGTATTTTTCCCCGATTTATTGGCCAATAAAGTAGGCCGATTATTGAAGGTCATCTTCTTGCCCGCCATCCACTTTACACTTCTCTAGAGTTCTGCTATTTTGTGCTGGTAACGATGTGTAGGTCGTAGCACATGAGCCAAGAGCCAAATTCTTTGCTTATGACTCCAAAGGAGCGACTAATTTGCTATATAGTTTGCTAAACTTATTGCACACAAGACAGATTTTCAACAACTGAAACACAATAAAAAGGAAAAACAATATCGTTAAATCGTTGCCGACATCGTCATTGGACAGTTAGCAAATAACAAATAACCGCAAAAATTCTCAGAAAATTTTGACAATGCGCAATAATTTTCAGCATGCTCTGCAATAAATTGTGCGATTTATTGATCGCAGTCTGATTCCACGGTTTACGCTCATATTTTGTGACATTCAATAATGGGCCAATAAATCGGGGTAAACGGCATAGTATGTGTAATACCGGCATTACCAATTTGAAACTTCGTAAATAGACAACAAAAACGTATCTATACGTTTAACGTACGTGGTCAAAAACGTATCTATACGATGTTGTCTATATCTATATAGACAGACATCAGTCATCAAATCTTATATATTTGAGATGTATCTTAGTAGTAAGATTCAAGTGGTAAAGCTATGTTCCATTGGCTATAATTTAAATAATAGTTAAAAATCCTTTTTTTCGTCAGTCAGATTTTGAATCAGAATTATCCTAATTTATAGAAGCATTATATATATTTTCTGTGTAACTAAGTTGCGAAATAATCTGTATGGTTGTAATATAATGATCTAGAAAACATGATGCAAGAAACAAAACAAAAAACCTACAGTCTACAGAATTATCATTGGAAAACAGCTTTTTCGTTTGAATTGCAAAATTTCGCTAGAGATGTAGACTTCGACTAGAGAAATATGCGACTTTTCTTTGCCAGAAAAAATATATTTTGGGTCTATCCAAGGTCTAAGTCTATCTGTTAGTGTATTACTAGTTCTTGTATCAGTTCAGTACTTTGAATTTGAAACATCGATTATTTTTATATTATTTTCTTGCTTTGTAAGGTGATTCGTTTCTGTTCTGGTTCTGAAATGGAATTTAAAAGGATTTTTTAACTTGTCATTTATTTGTAAAGCTACTTGTATATTTCGTTTTTTAAATTATTCTTTGTGGTCTGTATATTTATATATGTCTGGTTTATCAGCTCCTCTTCTTCCAGTGTCCAGCCTCTTCTGTCTCCCAATCTCCTAGATGCAAATTCCGCTCTAACATAGCTCTCCGTATTCCTCCGAACCATGTTGCTTTCGGTCTTCCTCTTTCCCTTCTTTCGTGAGCTGTTGATTTTATAACCATTTTAGGAAATCCTCATCACTAATTCTATATTTCTTTACATGTTGTCTATTATTGTTTTCTCTGCTTGCATGATTTCTCTTATTATTTCATTCGTCATTCTTTTCATTCTAGATTACCCTGCAGATATTCTCCAAAAGTCAGTTTCAAGTGCCCTGAGTCGTCTCTCTAGATTATCCGTTATTTGCCATGTTGCGCATCCACATAATTATTTGGTTCTTGATGTGTTTACAGATATCCCCAATTTCTCGTATTCTGCGAAAAATCTTGTCTTACATTCTAGATCTTCCTTATCCTGGGCGATTACCACCTGGTCGTCTGCAAAATAGAGTGGATATAAAGTTTTTCGGTCGTTGCGTTGTATTCCCATACAGCTACATGACCTTCTCCACTTCTTCAGTGCTTCGTTTTAATAGATTTTGAAAATTTTAGGGGATAAACAGCAGCCTTGTCTCAGACCTTTAGTTATGAAGAACCTATCGGTGTTGTCATTTATTTAGTTGGTTTGAAACATAATAAACATTTTAGTCGAAGAAAACATTGTCTTATTTAATCGTTAGGCTGGTAGATGAACATATTTGCCTTCTTCTTCTTCTTCAAGTGCCTATCGGTTCCGGATGTTGGCTCTCACCATGGCTGCTCTTCCTTTGTGGTTGGCGATTCGGAAAAGTTCTGTTGATGATTTGTCAAACCACGTTCTAAGATTTGCCAAGGAAGATATTCTTCTTCGGCCAGCCCTAAACTCCTGCTGTTCATTTTGCCTTGTAGGATTTCCTGTAGCAGCCCGTATCTATTTGGGTTCCTCATTATGTGGCCAAAATACTGAAGAACAGTTCTGGATCTTTTTTCATCCGTCGCATTACTTCTGTGTTGGTAGTGTTTTGTTTTTGTGTCCAAGATATTTGTCTAGATCACATAGATTGCCAATGATGTTCGGATAAAAAGAAAGGCGTGACATCACTAGAACTTAGTTAACAAAGAGAAATTAATTTCGCTTATTAATGGAACATTTCCCATTCATATCACCGCCTGTTCAATGATATGGTGGGATGTTTGCAAAGCCTCAAAGTTGTATTTTTGCCCGTTCCTTGAACGTATATTTCACGTCACATTTGCCGTAAGTATTTATCTAAGCGCTTTGCCGGTTGCTTCGAGAACCCAACATCCTATTTCGTAAAAGTAAAAGAGGGATAAAAGGGTCCAATTTGCCCCGACCCCCCATCACATACACCTCGTGCATGCAAAGCCGCCCTCGGTGATTTACGTGGGGGGTGGCTTTAACCGCCCCGCGTGGATTTCCTTTATACCGCCGCTTCTTGGGGACGGCTTATTGCTTCCCGCCAAGACTGCCAAGTTTTCTTCTACATCGTTGCCATGTTTGAGTCAATTTTTAGTTCAAACTTTACTTATATTGAGTCTTAAATCCATTATTCCCTAACATTGAGTAGATTTATGTACAAATTTAAAAAATATAAAGTGGAAGATTTCTTCAACTGATGATATGAAATAATACCTTTTATTGTTAACTTTAAGTAACAAATTCTAACTCTATAATTGTTATCATCCGAAATCCTGCGTTGGAAGAAGTCGTGCACATCATTGACCAAAATAATCAGTTTCTACTTATGGTTCATTAAAATAAAATAATTAGTCTCATTAATGATCATGTGTTAAGCTTTTTTACTTACTTTCCCAATACATCCCTCACTTATAGAGAAATCACGAGATATTCTTGTATCCAAATAAAGGTAATATAATTCGATAAAAACCGTAAAAAGTCCGAGTTTATGTTGCCCAGGAATTCTTAAATTTTTATTGTGGAATTATTCTTAAATTATGGTTAACTTACTTAAGTTGTTCAGAAAATATATTGTGTATATTTATTCTCTTCTAATCGTCTTGCTGTATCTTATGTTATTCTTGTGTCTTTCTAAATAGGTTTACCACATACATCCATACATTCATTCAGTATACATTTCAAGTATTCAAAATTATTTAGCGTAGATTGATATGTTTCGAGCCAAGCATAAAACCATTTGATGATAATGATCTAATAAGTTAAGAGCAAAGACATTAATAGATAGAGGAAGCTGGTAATTCATAAATTCCGATTTGTTTGGGAGCAGCATTGATAAATATAATAGTAAAAAAGTAGGACCATTCGACATATTTATAAAAATTACAATAATCAAAAGACACACCATAAAGAACTTACTAGAAAACAGACAACTACAAGTACGAATTGACAAAACACTGTCATTTTCTTTTTCCCCTGAACAAGGGCTCCCTCAAGGATCCCCGCTCTCACCGTTTCTCTACAATATATACTGCCATGACATATACAATTACAACTTACCAGACAAAAATCAAATCGACAGATCGGCATACATATTACAATACGCAGACGACACGGCACTTATTGTACATGACAAAACTACTGAGAGAGCAGCTCAAAGACTCCAAAGACTAACAAACAACACAATGACATGGTTTTATAAATGGAGACTAACACCAAACGCGTCAAAAAAACCAACTTCTGCTCACAAACCACAGACTCAACGCTGACTCCCCTACGATAACTGCAGACGGCCAAACGACACAACCAAAAAACGACGTAAAATACCTTGGAATCACAATTGACCACAAACTTAAATTCACTAAACACATACGAAACATCAGGGCAGAAACAATAAAGAGAACAAAACACTTCCGATCACTAACCTACAAAGACAGAGGAATTAGCACAAACACCGCCACCAAAATATATAAAGCGATTTGTAGACCCTTGCTAGACTTTGGACATATACTCATGACCAACGGAACAGAAAGGACAAAACGTTATACACAAACAACAGAACAAATTGCACTAAGACTAATAACACGAATAAGACACCCCCAAAACCCACTGCACAACCCCCCCACCCAACTACTATACGAACGCACAAACATGACAAAGATCTCGGAAAGACTCATACATCTACAGACAAAATGGACAAACAACCCCTACAATTGGACCATACTGAATCCCCTTTGTCTTACAAGACCAACCAGACAATCCCGCTTCCGTTTCCCTACATCAACGCTACTCGAACACTTACAAACGCAACTGACTAGTGGACAATAAAATAATTTTTTCTTGTCATTGGAATTTTATTTAATAATATTGTTAACCTAATTAAGACTACATGTATTAAACAAGGGCAGAAAGACCGATAGGTCGATAGCCTTTTTTAGAAATAAAGATGTTTACTACTACTACTCCAAAGACACACTCGCCTGCTCGCTCGCCATAGGCTTAGTTAAAATTGGTCTTAATCGATTTATTGTAAGCATGAAAGGTTCTTCGATTTTCTGACCTCCATTTTAAGCATTTTGGTACGATTCAATAGAGATCAAATAAGACGCTTGGCTTGTATATTTAACACAACTTACGCCACTGGCCACTGTTTATAAATGTACAAGAGTAATATAGGAACATTCCGGAATGTTTTTCCTGCAAATGAAACCACTGCACACCATTTCTTCTAAGTGTGATGGTTTAATATCGCCATTATTACTTATTAACTCCAAAAATACGAGCAATTGCCGAATTTACGAGTCCAACTAGATCATTTTCCTTTACTATAATTTTACTATTAAAATTTCCCTCATTTGTGGTGTTGTCATTTTAAATATTTCATTATGTTCTCTTGTAATTTTATTTGTTTAATTACCGCATTAAATTCTTATGAATTTTTCAATTTTAAATTTCAATGTTCAAGTACAACAAGTAAAACACATACCGCGATCCATGGTTTCTATCTTAAAAAATCTGTCAAAAAGACAAATACATATGTTTAATCTAAGGTTAAAATAATTCCTCCTAATAGCGCACATTGAATCTCAACTGCACATTCATATTCCGAAGATTCGAAATGAAATTCTTCTTATCCCACAGAGATACTTGCCCATCGCATACATTTTGTACATAAAAAACGACTTTTTAAGCATTTTTAAACCTTCCACATTAGTTAAATAAATTAGTTGACGTTGCAACATAGCAAGCTTATTGTTGGCTGTTTCTTGGATTTGGATGTGCCATTTACACATACACGTTCGCTCCATCGACTTTTTTTTGAAGGGGGGCGGTTGGTTAGGGATGAAGAGACGAAATTAGGCCTCGCCAAATGGATGTGGTATCATCATTTTCCTCGCATTTTCAGCGCCAAATGGGGTTATCTGGAGCAGAATACGAAAATGGAATATATTAAACGTATAAAATGAGAAAATATGCAGCCCAACGAAATATTTTGCGTCGCCTGTTTACTCCCGTTCAAATTAAATTGAGAGCCCCGAGGTGAAGTTGCCACCTAATATTTTACATGAGTAATGAACGGATTATATTAAATTATATTAAATGCAAGCTTAGAACACTAGTATATGAGATAGAGAAACCTCGAGTGCCAATTTTGACTTCAACCGAACGCTGCAGAAGATTTCTGAAGAATTTTATCGGATACATACAATAACTTTGAAACCACTTGGAATCGTTCAAGGTGATTTAGCGTCGCTGAAGTTTCTTTTTTTAAATAACATTTCTGAAGGACAACAACAACATTGGAATTGGACGGCAAATTAATTTATTTTTCGAGGTTTTGGGGTTTTTCCGCAGCACGCAAAGATGTTATCTTCCATCACCGATAGCAATAAAGTCCATTATTTTTCAGAGACATTTTATAGCGAATTGGAATTGCTGCCATCCTGCAACATGGGTATTTAAGTAAATCAACATCTTTAAATTCATTTTTAGTTTATATGTTCAGTCTGATTGTTGATAAATTTGCTTTAAACTTTTCAGTGGCATTCCTATGCGATTTGTCCTTATCTTTCTCGATTTTTCGAAACTATCAATTCAAAAAACAATCATCTCGTCTGCGACGTACTGTAGATTTTCTTTGCAACTTAATTTTTTTGGTGAGATAATCATACAATAAAATAACATAAAAAATAGATCATAATTATTAATTATTTGAGGCTAATTCGTTTCGCATATTTTCCTGACTGTACTTTAATTCATTCCAATATATTCCTGGGTTTCAGTCAATTTTACTGTTTATTATTTAAAATGTTACAAAAACGTTTCGGTGTCTTTCTCCACCATCATCAGTTTGTCTAAAATATACATTTACAATCATCATCAATTAAATAAAAAAAACTCTAACCAAATTTCACACATTAAAATACAATTACATACATATTAAAAAGTATATTAAGAACATTGGCTTTCAGGTGATGAGTCAGGACAAACATATCCGGGAAAAGACTAGAATCTATTGTCTAGAGATTCAAACCTCAACCTCAACTTACGTGTATAGTTCCTAACATGGCAAACACTCAACTGGTTACTGAATTTTCCATATTTTATTCGATATCAGGCGAGCGAAACAAAAAAAACCGTTTATATTACGGTTTGTTTCTTTTTTTTTGGTTTTCAGGAATGCTTGGCAATTCTTCAATATCAGATGTTTATATTTCATTTACCTGGTCCAATCAGTTCATTTATGCGATTATCTAATTAGTGTATGGTATACATAGCTCAGATTGTCTGTATCTGATCTGAAATTTATTGCATTTTGATGTTTCTTAATTTGTATCATTTCATGGATTCTTCTCTTATTATAGTTGTCTTCATTGACCAATATTTGCGTGTTATCGAAATCAAAATCATGCAACTTTTGTTGTGCATGTTGTGCTAATGCTGTTGCATTTTCGTTAACCTTTCTTAAGCTGTACTTATGTTCGTATACTCTTTTCTTTAAATATTGCCCTGTTTGTCCTAAGTATGTGCTGTCACAGTTCAAACAGTCAATCTTGTATATTAGGTTTGGTGTGTCCAATTTATCGCTTCTAGGCTTAAATTTTGTAAAACATTCTTTTGCCAAGTTGTTTTTAGTTTTCTCTGCTACAGCAATATTATGTGGTTTTAAAACATTTTTTATTTTCGTGTTGATTTCTGGCATGTGCGGTAATGATAAATACAATACAGTGCATAAAAAATAAATGGGCTGAAATTAGGGAACATACATCATTACCCGAAAATGAATTTATTGGGGCGGTAGAGCTATGCCTTAAGTCCACTTACTTCCGATATGAAGACAATTTTTATTCACAAATATATGGAGTAGCTATGGGATCTCCCATAGCTGCAACAATTGCAAACCTTGTAATGGAAAGTCTAGAAGAAAAACTAATACCTGATTTAAACTATAAATGTGGATTTTTTAAAAGATACGTTGATGACTGCATAATGTGCCTGCCAAACCAAAAAGTTCAATACACACTAGATAAGTTTAATGCATTCCATGAAACCATAAAATTCACCATTGAGGAAGACAAAAACAAATCATTAAACTTTTTGGATATGACGATTATGTATGACAATAATGGGGAAATAAAAACAAACTGGTACACAAAGGATGTGTGGTCTGGTAGATACTTGAATTACCAATCATATGCACCTATACAATATAAAAAAAGTGTGGTAACAGCTCTAAAAAATCTTGAAAAAATAAAAAAAGTACTAATAATGAACAACTATCCCAAGAATTCTTCGAGCCAATTATGAAACAGAGAATTAATAAAATATACAATGCAAATAAATGGAACAACATAAATAATATAAAAAAGAAAAAAGAAGGTGAAATCAGGTATATATCATTACCGCACATGCCAGAAATCAACACAAAAATAAAAAATGTTTTAAAACCACATAATATTGCTGTAGCAGAGAAAACTAAAAACAACTTGGCAAAAGAATGTTTTACAAAATTTAAGCCTAGAAGCGATAAATTGGACACACCAAACCTAATATACAAGATTGACTGTTTGAACTGTGACAGCACATACTTAGGACAAACAGGGCAATATTTAAAGAAAAGAGTATACGAACATAAGTACAGCTTAAGAAAGGTTAACGAAAATGCAACAGCATTAGCACAACATGCACAACAAAAGTTGCATGATTTTGATTTCGATAACACGCAAATATTGGTCAATGAAGACAACTATAATAAGAGAAGAATCCATGAAATGATACAAATTAAGAAACATCAAAATGCAATAAATTTCAGATCAGATACAGACAATATGAGCTATGTATACCATACACTAATTAGATAATCGCATAAATGAACTGATTGGACCAGGTAAATGAAATATAAACATCTGATATTGAAGAATTGCCAAGCATTCCTGAAAACCAAAAAAAAAAGAAAAAACCGTAATATAAACGGTTTTTTTTGTTTCGCTCGCCTGATATCGAATAAAATATGGAAAATTCAGTAACCAGTTGAGTGTTTGCCATGTTAGGAACTATACACGTAAGTTGAGGTTGAGGTTTGAATCTCTAGACAATAGATTCTAGTCTTTTCCCGGATATGTTTGTCCTGACTCATCACCTGAAAGCCAATGTTCTTAATATACTTTTTAATATGTATGTAATTGTATTTTAATGTGTGAAATTTGGTTAGATTTTTTTTTATTTAATTGATGATGATTGTAAATGTATATTTTAGACAAACTGATGATGGTGGAGAAAGACACCGAAACGTTTTTGTAACATTTTAAATAATAAACAGTAAAATTGACTGAAACCCAGGAATAATTTGAGGCTAATATCTACTATTATAAATCAGTCTGTTTCCTAATATTATATATCTACTTTTTGGTGGAAAACCAATTAGGTTACTGTAAAACATCGTCAATTTGCACTTAGGAGTGTTAAGTTGTAAGTTGTAACATTTTTTTCTTTTGGTATATTTAATTCATAGGTAATTTAAAAGCTATTTAAGAAGTTAAATTCAGTTTTTTGTTTTAATTCTTTTACTGGTCTCTGCTTCAAAAGACTAGCATTTACTTATGGAGGGTTTTGATCTATTTGCTTGAAATAGTAGTAGTAGTAGTAAACATCTTTATTTCTAAAAAAGGCTATCGACCTATCGGTTGCTTGAAATATTTTACTACATTTTTCAGATTAAAAAAGCATATTTCTGGCTTATCTTCACCTTCTGATAATTCATCTTTTTTATAGTCAAATATATTAATTTTAGAGCTAATTTCAGTCAGTTTTTATGTATTTCTGTAGTGCTGTTGTCTAGATTGAGTCCGTTTTTTCTCGTTTCTGTTGTTTATTAATTTAATATCAGTCTCTTAAATTCATACACACTCACAACTTTTAGAATACGCTTTACTGAGAATTCTCAGTTTGAAGATAAAAACTTGGATAATAATTCAACACTTCATTTGACATAACTTGTAACTGATATCTATGAACATTTTTATTGTTTATTCTTATGTATGCTAATTCCTTTTAAATACATGATTTGCGTCCGTCTATATTTTTCCTTTCCTATTCAAGATTTATCTATTCCGTATTGAAGTTGTTTGTACTCATTTCCAATTCAAACAAGCGGATTGCGGTGGCATATATCATCAACATCAGCATTAGCTTCGCGGCGTATGCGAAAAGTAAGCCGCACCCCATAATTTAAAAAGTCCGTTCAGAAACTTTTCTGAAATTACTTGCAAATCAGAAGTATTAAATTTTAAATTATAATGCCGTCTATTTTTCAGGAAACTGCGGCGTCGGTTGCGAGAGAAAAACCGACAGGCAGGTATTAGAGAATGGGGCCCGTATACGCGATATAACTTTTCTTAGCCGATACACGAGCGAGCAGAAATATATTAAAAAGTCATTTTTCATTTTCATGTTTTCTGCGGGAAAATAAATAATAAGGACGCGCCCAGAAAGACGACTTTGCGGGGCTTTCACAAGGATTTTTAACATTGCGAATTTATTATCAGGACGTTTCCGTATTCCACATAGAGCACGTTACTTATTTTTGGTGGCGGAAGGAAAACTGTTACATAAAATATTTACAGTCAATAATTCTGCAACCTTAGTATTAAACATTAGATTACTCATGCTGAAAATTTACTGCTAATTTCCATAAATGCTTGCTTAAAACACAGTTGGGCTCAAAAGAGATCTGACCTAATTTTTATTAGGAAAAAATATCCGGTTACTGTGCTATTGATGGCCAAATTTTTCCAACAAAATTATGTTTTTGGCTAGTGGGGTGCCTACAAAAGTTTTTTTTTGAGTTGATGCGCCAAACCGTTCTTGAAATTTTTGGGTTCTTGTGTAAAATGTAAAAACTTGTAGCATTTATAGTTTTTGCTCAAAGAAATTACCGCTGTTTCCCTGCTTTCTTCAAGGGACACTCTGTTTGCATTTTAAAAAAGTTTGTATGTACCAGTTGTATTCAAGCAGTTCAGATTTTACTAAACTATACTTTCCTGGTACGGTTTTTATCATAGTAGTAGTAGTAGTAAACATCTTTATTTCTAAAAAAGGCTATCGACCTATCGGTCTTTCTGCCCTTGTTTAATACATGCAGTCTTAATCTAGATAAAAAACCAATATGAAAATTCTCCTATTCTAGGTTAACAATAGTAGTAGTAAACATCTTTATTTCTAAAAAAGGCCATCGACCTATCGGTATTTCTGCCCTTGTTTAATACATGCAGTCCCAATCCAGATAAAAAAACAAATATGAAAATTCTCCCATTCTAGGTTAACAATGTTATTAAATAAATAAGATTTCAGTGGCAAGAAGAAGTTATTTTATTGTCCACTAGACCGTTGCGTTTGTAAGTGTTCGAGTAGCGTTAATGTAGGGAAACGGAAGCGGAATTGTCTGGTTGGTCTTGTAAGACAAAGGGGATTCAGTATGGTCCAGTTGTAGGGGTTGTTTGTCCATTTTGTCTGTAGCTGTATGAGTCTTTCCGAGATCTTTGTCATGTTTGTGCGTTCGTATAGTAGTTGGGTGGGGGGGTTGTGTAGTGGGTTTTGGGGGTGTCTTATTCGTGTTATTAGTCTTAGTGCAATTTGCTCTGTTGTTTGTGTATAACGTTTTGTCCTTTCTGTTCCTTTGGTCATGAGTACATGTCCAAAGTCTAGCAAGGGTCTACAAATAGCTTTATATATTTTGGTGGCGGTGTTTGTGCTAATTCCTCTGTCTTTGTAGGTTAGTGATCGGAAGTGTTTCGCTCTCTTCATTGTTTCTGCCCTGATGTTTCGCATGTGTTTAGTGAATCTAAGTTTGTGGTCGATTGTGATTCCAAGGTATTTTACGTCGTTTTTTGGTTGTGTCGTTTGGCCGTCTGCTGTTATTGTAGGGGAATCAGCGTTGAGTCTGTGGTTTGTGAGCAGAAGTTGGTTTTTTGACGCGTTTGGTGTTAGTCTCCACTTATAAAACCATGTCATTGTGTTGTTTGTTAATGTTTGGAGTCTTTGCGTTGCTCTCTCAGTAGTTTTGTCATGTACAATAAGTGTCGTGTCGTCTGCGTATTGTAATATGTATGCCGATCTGTCGATTTGATTTTTGTCTGGTAAGTTGTAATTGTATATATCATGGCAGTATATATTGTAGAGAAACGGTGAGAGCGGGGATCCTTGAGGGAGCCCTTGTTCAGGGGAAAAAGAAAATGACAGTGTTTTGTCAATTCGTACTTGTAGTTGTCTGTTTTCTAGTAAGTTCTTTATGGTGTGTAGTAGATATGTTGGTGTGTGTTTTTTGTCATATTTTCGTCGATTTTGATCGTTTTTTTTTGGGTATTGAAAACCTCACTTGATGTGATACCTTTTCAGCGTTGACTGGCAAAATATATTAAGAACAGAATCGTTAACAGCAAATATTTAACTATGGAATTTTTATACAGTTCGGCACAGAAAAACTGTCGAAAATATTTTCTTTTAAAATGATAGGCAATAATTGCCATCAATCGAAAATAAATATGTTTCCCTCATCGATTACCATTCAATAACGATACATCACCGATCAAGCCACTTAAAAGGCATAAACACTTCATACAGTCCCAATACTAAACGTCAACAACCATTTACAAACCGAATTCATTCTTTTGGCAAAGCGGCAATTTATTTTCCATCCTCCGGAGCCCTGTGTACCTTCCGCTCACCTCGTTTGACACCTCGCCTTTGTGCTGTTTTTTAATAATTCATTGCCTAATCCTTAACCCTTGTGCCCTTTTACCTGTATGCAGGATGCTGCATTTGCATATGTACCATATTATTAATATGCTTCTTTTGCAACACCCGGGGTTCTCACAGTGGCTAAAGTGTTAAAATTCGTCTCAGATGAATACTTGTGTATAGTCCCAATGTTTATTTTAATAAATTATTCCAGGATATTAATATTGGATTTACATATTTTGTATCTGTTCTCTCTGCGATCATGAGAAAATCCTAGCTGCTTTACAGCCGGATAGTGGTTAGTTTACACGTTCGCCCAGAGTTCGCAATTTACACAGTCCAGTAGCTTCTCTAAAAAAATTATCGCTGAAAAAGTTAGGAGTGGTTCAGACGGAAAGAGGTTGGTGATAGAAATAGAAGACTGATTTTGTATAGAAACATGTTACGGCCTTCTAAATGTTTTCTAGAATTTATTTTAAAAAAATGCTTGTTGCGAAACTCTGTATTCTTGTTCAGTGTTATGTAAAAAATAAAATATCATTAATAACAACAGAAGTTTCACTTGAAACATTTTTTTTGAATTTGAAATTTCGCAGATCTCAACTGGAAAATATTTTTATTATTGTTAAGGAAGGGGGTGAAAAAGTTAGAAATTTGGTAATCATCAGCAGATCGTATTCCTAGCAATTTCCATTAATAAATTCCAGCTGAATTTGAATGTATACCTCACTTAGAAAGTTATTTAGGGCTACTCTATAAAGCAAAGTTCTATTCCTAAAAATTCGTTCTTTTTTCTAGATTAAGGAACATTCGTTTCTAGAACAGTGCACACGTGATGGCCCCAAAGCGACTTGACTCCCTAAAACAGCATTGCCCTTAGCCCTTACGCATGCCCCCCTTGTGTTGATATGGGGGTGTTTATGGCCGGAACTGGAGTTAATGGCCACGACGAAGCCATCCATTCGTATTATATGTGTCTATTTATGATCCGAAATGTAAAACTTGTGATTAAGCCAAGATCTGAATAAAAATGTATGATGTTTTTAGTTCATATATCATTATCTTATGGCTCATATGTCTTTAGTGGAATTTTATCGGCTTGAAATTTGCAGTGTCGTTTGAATTAAAACGGTAGGGAAAAGCCCGAATTATTTCTTGAAACCAATGATGGTCGATCCTCAAGGAGGCAGTTAAAAATTGTAATGATAAAGTTCCGCTTCAACCACTCTCAAATGAAGAATAACGTATTCTAGACTTGCAAACATTTGGAAATAATTCCTCGCCTATACGCTGCGCTTACTAGTATTACTATTATTATTTATATTTATCAAAAGAGATAGACTTTCGAGGCCATTCCTTGAAACAAGTGGGTTTTTCGGGTTTTTAGGCCGTCGTTCGGTAGAATTTCTTCTTGACGTTTCGCAAGCACGTGTGGCTTGCATCTTCAGAAGTGGTTTGCTTGAACGCTTATCAAGCATTGTATTCATCAGAACAGTGTAAGCGTTCAAGCAAACCACTTCTGAAGATGCAAGCCACACGTGCTTGCGAAACGTCAAGAAGAAATTCTACCGAACGACGGCCTAAAAACCCGAAAAACCCACTTGTTTCATTATTTATATTATTATTATATTTCACTTTTTCAGCTATCAGCAGCCAGGCTTTCAACAACTGTTTTCCCCAGTGTTTGGTGTTTTGTATTATTTTTCTCAATTTGTATAAATTAGCTAGAACATTCGATATATCTACTCTTTTCCTGCAAAAAAACCCTTTTGATGATCAATACCCAATAAATCCTACGTATATATAAATTTGAGTATTATTATGTATTTTGATATATTAATTTGTGCATCATAAAACCGTATATATCAGTTTTCAATACAGTTATTTCATTCTAGACTATTAATTTTGAAATATTAACTTTATATTTTTCTCTCACATTTCGTACTATTTGCTGTTTCTCCTTATTTATTTTCATTTCTATATTTTTGCTGATCTCTCGAGCATATTTCATTGTACGAAACGGCAATAATCAGCGCTATTCAGCTACTGTGTGATAAAAACTTTGATATTTTTAACTCGTTAAAACCATCCCCAAAGGAGGGTTAAATGGCAACAGGTGTCTGCAAATACAATCTCGGCAAACACGCTGGCACCAATTAAGACCGCTGTTCGCAGCCAGTTCCTTCATTAGCCGTCTAATTTATTAAATTTAAACTTTGTGAGCTTGTAAAGCTAGCTGTTGCTTCTTTCGCATTTTTATTTGGAAGGTTTTACCCCAGTTTTAACTTTATTATGTCGTGAAATTTCCTGTAATTTTATCTTCGTTCGTTAATTTGGTTGGGAATTTTAAGCGATGTCTTTTGTATTTACATACCAAGTGCTTTTGGTGCGGTTTCCATAAGGAATGGGATCGGTATCATATTTTGGCAAGCTGCTTTCAAATGAGGCACATTTTGAATTCATTTGTACGTATTTTAGAAAGGATCATTTTTTATTTTATTATAAAAAAGGTTTGATCGAATTGAGGGCTCCAATATAATCTAGACAATACGGGTATTATGGATTCTGATACAAAAAATGGCCATAAAGCTAATTTGGCAATGTACGCCTCAATTTACTCTTCAAGAAGAATAAATGAAGAAAAGGAGAAAATGAATGAACCTTTCATGGTCTCGTCTGAGTATAAATGCAATTAGAGTGTAGAATGACGAGGATTTTTTAGATATTTTAAATAATGCTGTTTTGCATTTGCATATCATGACTTTGGCTTTTCGGTTTTGTAGTCAAAACAAATTCTAATTTAATAAAAGAGAAAATTCGAGTCTAAATTAGCAGCTTTTGCATTAAATTTCAATCATGACAAACAAGTAAAATTTCGGTTTCAAACAACCTGTATAACATTTTTTAAAAGATATTCTTTCGTTAAGAGATCTAATTAAGGCCTTTATGCTAATATCTAAGCCATGTTGAGTAGCTTAGCATTTATGTAGGTTTTTTAAGAAAAGTATAAAACATTGCATTTACTCAAAATATTTTATTTCCATCTGAAAGACGTGGAAGATTACAGGTTTCAATTGTACCTATTGCAACATCTCGATTAGTTTCTTGTAAAAAGTTTGACCTGAAAAATGTTAGTCATCTTCCTCAAGCGTCATTGTACAGACTATCAGCCTCTTACCTATATTATATAAGTTATTCGAAAAAATATATATAGAAAGACTAAAAACCGTACTGGATGAAAATAAAATTATACCAGAACATCAATTCGGTTTCCGACAAATGCACGGCACTACAGAACAAATACACAGGATTTCAAACGAGATAAACAGAGCATTGGAGAGTAGGAGCTACTGTTCAGCCGCATTCTTGGACATATCAAAAGCCTTTGATAAGGTGTGGCACAAGGGACTGCTATGGAAGTTGAAATCAGTTCTCCCGTACCCACATTACCTTATTCTTAAATCGTACCTCCATAACAGGCACTTTGTAGTAAGACATGGCAACGAATACTCGGAATTATATCCGATAGAAGCTGGCGTTCCACAGGGAGGCGTGCTGGGACCAGTGCTGTACTCAGTCTACACTGCAGATCTTCCCACATCCAATGAAACTCTAATAGCTACATATGCAGATGATACGGCCATTTTGGCAACTCATGAAGGCCCGACGATGGCATCAAGAAAGCTGCAAAAAAAACTTGGACAGCATCCAAAACTGGTTTAAAAAATGGCGAATCTAGGCCAACGAAACAAAGTCGACGGACATAACTTTCACTAAGAGGAAAGAAACATGTGCTCCAGTAAGGCTCGACAATCACCAGCTACCACAAGCACAAAATGTCAAATATCTAGGAATCCACCTGGATAGGCGTCTTACCTGGAAACACCATATTTTCACTAAGAGAAAACAGTTGGGACTTAAATTTACTAGAATGTACTGGATTATGGGGCGGAAGTCCCACATGACTCTAGAAAACAAAATTCTTATCTACGAGGCCATTCTCAAACCGATATGGACCTATGGTATCCAATTATGGGGCACCACCAGCAACAGCAACTTGGAAATTTTGCACAGGTTCCAAAACAAAGTGTTAAGATGAATTGTCAACGCTCCGTACTACGTCCCAAATAGGATCTTACAGCAGGACATACACATATCCACTGTGAAGGAAGTTATAGCGCGGTCTAGTGATAGTTATCACAAGCGAATGCTGGTTGATCCTAACCAACTGGCTAGACACGTCTTTGACCACACAGGACACCCAAGAAGACTGAAGAGACTCACACCTCTAGAGTTAGTAAACCATACATAATGAGTAGTATAGCTGAGATAGTTGTAGGTCGAATGATCTGGTCATAATTATTAATTGATTGGGGTAGTAGGCTCAATGGAGCCGATCTACGAGCGCTGTACACCACCACAGTAGCTAAATGCCTGAGGCAGATTGCTTCATATATACTAAATAAAAAAAATCTTCTTCAAGCAATCAGACTAAAAGAGAATAGAGAACTTTTCAGAACTCTCATTCTTTCCTTAAACAGGTTCTTGCTGCTGGCTGAAGTCTGGAAGTACCTACTTAGGTCCGCAATTTAATTAAACTGCGGATTAAGTTTTTTTTTAGCTAGGACAGCTATTTTCATATTTTCAGTTTTTTTTGAACTTTTTGATTTTTTTTTCATTTTTATTGAACCTACACATCTTATACTAAGACAAAACGTGTTCTCCTTTGAAGTGTGCATTAGTCATTACTAACCGTGTCTTCTCGTCCATTCATAGTTATAAAGGTAAGGTTCATTCCATAGGTTAGGTTCCATTCATAGTTATAAAGGCCTAAAACATTATCTCTGGGTAAGTTTACACATTTTTAAATATAATGTTAATACACGTTAGGTACATGCGAGGAAATTCATAACGATCCACATCTTATATCTGGAAGACTCTGTTTAATTCGACTCTTTGTTGTTTGTTCATATTAATATGACCCCAAACTGATAAGGAACCAGCACGGGAAAAGCCAAATTAAAATGAAATTGAGTTAATTGGGTATTAAGAAGTGGAAACTGCTGCATGCATGTCATATTAAGCTATGCTACAGCCTATAATGGGTCATCTACTCGTAAAACAAAGAGTCGTATAAATTCCCTCATGTAAAACTCCCTAAAACCTCATTACATCTCCATTCCGAGTCGAACTAAATGTGCCTCAAAATGAGGCACACAGCGTCGTTAGACGTCACGACGTTGGTCGAGAGGCATTCTAAGGGCCTCATTAAAGGAACGCCCGCAAAATTGTCTTCATTATTTTACGATTAGCATTATTAAGATGAATATTGCTTAGTGATTGAGAAATATTGTCCCTGCAGCAGTCTTTTTGCGGCAATTGAAGTTTAAGGGCTTGTTTCTTTTGTCGGGGATTAACGGGGAAAATAATTTGCCTATGTCTCGAAACTCGCGGGAGTTTATTTTAATTATTGTGGAAATCCCGACTTTTTTCAGGCTTAAGCAGAATGGTGGATGTAATTGAAAATAAAGCTCTTGCAAAATGTCTTATTTTTGTGTTACCTGTGCATATTATATTTATTACTTCTATCGTCCTCACTAGCTACTGCTATCATTAGCCACTCTTAAATGTTGTTAACTAATATTAGCTCAAGTTTTTCGATTGCGGACTACTTTTTAACAGCTACTTAAACTTAACTTTAAAATCGATCTAAATTTTTCTATTGTGACTTATGTAATGCTTCAACATGCTGTTAATAAGCAATACATTGAGCCGTTTTCGAGTCGTTTCCTTAAGCAGATAAACGGGCTCATTCAGAGAGAACAAGAAAATTCTAGGAAAGAGGAGTTCATTTATATAATTTCCATTTGTGTCTGAAGTTAATTGGTTGACTATCAGTATAGCAAAACGTTCCAAGAACTCAGCTGTGTTTAAACGTTTATATCTTTTTTACTGAAGAATTTACTTCTTTGCTCATTTTTGATATTTAGAAGATTTCATTCAGGTGGATTTTTCTGCACAAAAATCATGTGAAAAAAGCGATTAATTCGTTTGCCAAAAAGGCAAAAATTGTTTGGGAAAACGTTAAATTTTGCAATTTGATTATTTGTTAATATAAATTGTTATCTAGAAAACTTAAAATATAACGAGGCACATAACAAAAGGAATGCAAAAATTTTTGGTTGTTTTGTTGATTGATGCATGTACTTGATGGTGCACTTCAGATTTGAAAATTTGTGCTTGTTAAAGCTTCAGATTTTTCAAAATATGCTTTGATTTCTTTTTGATAACTAAATGCTGCTTATTTCGGCGTTTATTAACCGTAAATCAGCTTTTTAAAGCTCGTTATATATTTTAATTTTCAATCGTTCATGTCTCGACAACGAAAATTCTAAGACAACAAATTCGAAAACTAATAGCAATTCTTTATTTGACACCTTGGTATGTTTAAAGACATTAACATCTGAACATATTTATTTTCCAGACAAGGATTACACCTTCTTACTGCTACTTAATCTACGGGTACTTTAAAAACTTTACATCATTTTAATATTGAACATCAATGTATTTAATCAACCTTAACCTCATACATCATCTCTTGCTTCCTAAACTAACTTATATCTAGTCCATGGTCCGCGATGTGGTGCAGGAACTGGTCTTCGCTTTTGGTCCACGTCTTCTTCTTAAGCTGTGTCCGCAGGGAGAGGTCTGCGGTCACCCCGGAACTTTTTAATGCACGAAACCCTGACAGCGAAATTCGTGCTTTGCCGGACCTTATCCAGGAACTTTGGCTTTAAGTTCCTGATGTGGTCCAGCAGGTCTTCTGTCTTCAGATCTTGCCTCAGTGTGGTGTTTCTGACATAGTAGGGAGCATTTGCTGCTATCCTCAAGATCTTGTTTTGCTGAGCTGCCAACTTCTGTTTCTGTGTGGTGCAGGCCGTGGATCAGGCATGCGATCCATAGGTCAGCACCGGGCGTATCAGCTGTTTGTAAGCTCTCACCTTGGTTCGCAGGAGGAGATTACCTGTCACCATTGGATAGTAGGCATAGAGCAGGTATCTTGTTTTGGCAATTGTGGCTGCCATCTGGTCGTGCCATACTAGACGTTTGTTATAGATAAGCCTAAGATATGTGATCTTGGACCTACATGGCGGCCTTTGTCCTCCGAATTCTAGTAGACTTGGAAGTGGTTGCCTTCCGGATGAGAAGATCAATAATCTTCTTGCGTCTTCTCTGGGCTAAATTCCATTTTCCAATACCTGCTCCATTTCTGGATCTTGACGAGATGTCTTTGCTGTTTGGCTTTCATTCTAGGACCTTTTCCAATCGCAGTGAATGCTTCATCGCCTGCGTAGACGTAGCACTCCGTTTCTTATTTTTTCAACAATATAAATGTTGAATAGCAGGGGACTCAAAACGGACCCCTGCGGGATTCCTGATATCATCGTTCTGATCGTTGATATCAGATCAGCGGCTTTGACTTGGATGCTGCGTCCATACAAGTAGCTGCGGATTAGCTGGATTTGGTACTCAGGAAACACGGCCTTGATCATCTTGACAATTAGGCCCTGATGCCAAACCTTGACAAACCAAGCCTTTGCCATATCCAGGAAGACAGCTCCTAGATTACGTCGGCGGTTTAACTGCTGCAGGATTCTTGTTGTTAGCCCGGTGGTGAGAGTGTTTGTGCCGTGTCCCGGTCCGAATTCATGTTGCTCATCCAGCAGCACTTGCTTGTCCTCTATTGTATCCTGTAGGTGGTTCAGGATACACCTCTCCATGACCTTGCTCAGTGTAGGCAGTAGACTGATGGGCCTGTAGGACGTGAGCAGCTTCCTGTTCTTGCCTTTTTTTGGTACCAATACCATTATTGCCTTCTTCCAGGTGGTCGGGAAATATTGAAGGTCCAATATTTCACTTGGTAAGGTTTTTGAGGACTTCGTCTGTGATTCCATGATCCGTCTGTGTCCAGGGACATTTTTTCTCTTGGCCCCCTTTTATGATGTCCTGGATGATCTCTTTGGTCACTCTTCTGAGTTTGGTGAGCTGCCAATTTTGGAGGTGAGCGCCTACCAGCTCATTGACTATCCTCTCTCGTTCTGGGTGATCAACCAGGTTTTCCCGGAACTGAAGCTCTAGGTGGGTGGCAAAGAGCTCAGCGTTTTCCTTGGGATCCACAGTGGTGATGTAGTTTTCTTGGTTTGTGGTATTGGCTTCCTTGGTAATGCTGTATAATTTAAGATGGTGTTTAAGTAGTGTTTTTAAATTTATCTAGAAAACCCTGCTAGCGTAGACGATGCAAATAAGCCCCATTGGAAAATATTCCACGGGGACGATATATATTTAAAAACATATTTTCAAGAACATAGCAAAAATATTATATATACGTTAAAATAGGTTCATTTTGTCACTTTATACGTTTATCGGTTGATCACACAAATTAATTTCCCACCCTTGAACTCATTACAGAATAGAATTTTTTATACCAGAATCAATAAATCGTCCTTAGCCCATGATAATATTAGCAGTAACGTAAGCACACCGTAATATAATATTCTTTGCATTTTGATATTCCATTCGGGACGTAATGGGATACGTTAACGGTATCGATCGGATTTTTCAATTTTCTTAATACAAGATACAGCGCAGCCCCGGTTACAAACACATCAATCTTATTCCACTTTGCATTATCATTCCCTATCCTTGGAACTGCGGTAGATAAATCTCTAGTGTAAAAGGTCTGCAAAATAAAAATTTGCAAAAGGTTTTTCTTGGAAGATGGTGTGATAAACCCTTAAAGGATTTTAAGCTTTGATCACATGTCTGTACGAAGCGAGCCGCATAGTTATAATCTAAATCCTGAGGTCATATTATGAGGCCTGAAAATTTTTCAATTCAGCTTGGTTCTTTATGGGGTGGCAAAATAATGCAAATCGAACGCCGCGACGACTGTTAGATATTAGACTGATTTTCGATGTGTCTAGTTAAGTGTAATGAGGCTTATTAATCTCAGCGGCATAATGAGAGGGAATTGTGATTATTTACTTCAGCGCAGTGGAACAAAATGTAGCCGAGCGGTGAATTATTTTGAATATTTTGTTTCGTATTGACAAGTAGTATCAATGATAAGGTCAATACTGTTTGAATACAAAAGTTTATGTGTGGAAAATTGAAGTTTGGAAGTCCAGTTTCAGGTGAAGTTACAGTACAACACTCACCTCTTGTGATCGTTACTTCCTCAGATGATTTGCAAACCTCTTGTTAACCAACAAACTGGGAATAATAGATATCTTTCGACATAAGGGGATAAAGTGAACGTTTTTGAAACGTTAATTTTACGTACATGTTTGTTACATTACACACCAAATACTAGGAGGAAGAGATAGGAGGTAAGTCCTACATTAGAAGGGCGTCAAGTAAAAATGCGCAAATTAAAATCCCGGCCATATCTTTCTACACAGACCCAAGATGTTCCAATTTGTTATGTATTGTCAACAGTCGCACACGGGCTGAAATATAAAGCCAAATAATAATTTTAAATTGCTTCACCATTACAAAAGAAACATCCGAGTCGCATTCGAGCTGACAAAGGTTTTCAGATTTTTTCTTTTGGGCGTACATCAAAGAAAAGCTGAAAATATCAATTTCCTTTGTAAACGTGTACGAAACTGCTTTGTTTGGAAACGCTCATATTATTTGACGTCTTGTCGCAATCCTCTCGAATATAAATGAATTATTTAGTATACATGATGCTGCCTGAAATATGATGGGCTGTCTAACTCGCAAATAACGAGCTCACTGAAATTTTCAACAGCGGTAAAGGCGGGCCTGCTGAATGCTATTCGTCAACATTTTATGAGATCCCAATTGTTTGCCGTTAACGACCCAACTATATTATTCTTTTGCTACAAGAGAACGATGGTTTTTTTTCACGAACTTGCCCCTTATGTTGCTGCCAAAATAACGAAACTATTAATCTAATTAAGGAAATTTTATTAAAAACTGTTTTACTGTTAGTTCCAAAGTACATGTTTCAAAGCTACAGTAGGAACAGATGACCGAAATTTGTATGTATTTTCATCCAAATTTTCTCCAATGTACAGTTTTAGTATGTCACTTTTAATTGTAGATTCTTCAAATACCCTACACTGAAAGGGCGATTTTTTAAAAGTTTTTATATAAAATATCAAAACATTCCTCCATAGCTGTTTCTTTCTATAGTATTCAGTCCTTTCAAAGTCCCCACTTTAACAGAATTTACTTTTACGCTCTGCGCCTTATTGATATGCAAAGAAAGAACTGCTGATGCGTAAACACATTAAGAATGTTCGTGCTGTTCCTTTTTGTACGCAGCAGCGGCAGCAGTAGCAGAAAAATCCAACGCCATGTTTGCTTTCCGCGACACACGCTGCGGCACAAAAAGGGGGACATGTGAGTATTGATCGCCCCCCGTGCGCCGCCCATTGCCGCTCCATCTTTTCAGGGCTTTAAGAATAAG
Organism: Dendroctonus valens; assembly: GCA_024550625.1. Taxonomy (NCBI): domain Eukaryota; kingdom Metazoa; phylum Arthropoda; class Insecta; order Coleoptera; family Curculionidae; genus Dendroctonus; species Dendroctonus valens. The sequence continues at coordinate 454,683 of JAJTJO010000001.1, read as the reverse complement.
GGGGTGCCAGTTGGCTTTTCCTCACCGGCAATTTTTTCAGTCTGAATAGAATGATAATGCAAAATAGAGGAAGATTGATGTGTTGTGAGGGAAATTGAAAATAAGATCGATACTGATGTTTTTTCAGCTTGAAATATCAAAGCTCACGGGGGCGGCTTTATGCGAAATATCGGAAACCGGAAGCAAATTTTAATGAGGGTTACAAACATTATTTTATTTTATTTGATCAGCAGCTTTTTGTTTTATTGGTTTAAAGGTATCAGAAGATCCACGAGGCCTTCAGGGTATGTATTTGGAATGAATAATCTGTAAGCTAAAGGTAATACGCTCCAAGAGATCGCTGATAATTAAGCTTTTCTGGGCGTTACACAAATGGTTAAGGAAATATAGGGAGCTCAAAACGGTTTAGCCAACTTCATGTAAGAAACACGCTGATGATCCAGTATGTACAGATCTTTCATTAGGTTTACCTTCTATTTCAACAATATTTATTGGTTTAGTGCCGATTTTTCTGGAGAGATTTAAACATTGATTTTAAGACTAAAACTTTCCTCAATTTTTATCAAGTCCAAATTTGATATCCAAACGTCTCTTAATAATGCTCATTTCACGTGCAGTGATGGTATGCAGTTAGTGCAAAGTTGTATATAAAACGGCGTTTACACTGCTCGAGGTATTTTAAATTGAAATAACATCCCTTTGATTTGATATGTGGATTTCCTTTCATTTCCTTTAATGGTCTTTAATGGTTAATGGTCTCCTAACCTGAATAGATCTATACACTTGAAATGTTTGGCATAAAGTCTATAAAAGTAAAAAATAAACTTATACAAAAATAAATAAAAGAGAAAAAACAATTTTCTCGGGGAAACTAATTTTATCGAAGGGTTATGAATGACAACTGCACAATAAAGTGAGTTTTACTTTAGGTGAGTTCCTGGCCAGGGCCTTTTGTTCTTCTACACAGTAGAGCGCACATTGTGCTCGTATTGTACACCACTTTAGACGTCTTGACTGTATAGTTCATAGCATAACGACAAAAGTCTAGAATAATCAAAATATCTTTTAATCTCTTCGTCGTATTTGTAAGAAAGTTTGCAAACAAGTACCAAATGATGCCCGATCTAACTATGAATGTTCTCAAGTGCCTGGTTTTTCTAAAATGGACAGGAATTAAATTTTTCCCAATGAAATCCTATAAATTTTATGCGATTTTCAAATTCCGCTTGGGTTTCTGAATATTTCTTATGCAAAGCATTTTCTTCTAACTTTTCAAGTTATATAAGAAATGGTAAAAATAATTTTATTTATCCATTTTAAGTCCACAATGTAAGTTTCACTTTTTTTATTTTGAACCATTTATTTGGAAATACATAAATAAAAAACATGCATACGTGTGGGTTATATTAACTTAATCAACTGAAAAATAAACCCTCTAAAGTAGCATAATCAAAGGTTTAAACTACAGAGAGAATAGGAATAGCATTTTGTTTTTCTCTACCCTCTTTTCTCTAGCTAGTCAATCAATATAGCCAATAAAAACCGAATACTTATAAAGATATACGAGATTTCTCATCACCTACCAAAGAAAGCCATCAGCGTTCGCGTCGTCAATTTTCCAAAGGCGGTTATTTTCCTTCTATTTTCCCGGGAAATGCATGTCCCATTTTCCGAAGCGGAGCTTGCGAACTTTTATACTCGGTTAAGCGAAGGAACGATGTTCTCGCCACCTGCATTAATTATTTTTAGGGCGATGCCATTCAGGCATTTTGATGCTGGAATAGAAAAGTGATGGCAAATCCATAACGTCTTCATGGAAAACTAGCTCTTAAATTGAAAGAAGGCATTCGACACTTTCCTGCACTGGCTGTTAGTATTTTCAGTACCTTTTGCCAATTATTGTTAGCAATAAGCAAAGAAAATATATTGAACCCACAAATACTTAGACTTTTCTCTATTCACCAGACGAAGTCCTGATATCAGTAACCGAAAACGTATACTTAAATTAACAGACATAAAAATTTGTAATGTGACAACTATTAATAGGAATTTTATACACTCAGGCACTTCACAATAACACACGGTTTAAGTGCTTCGGGGTCCCTGCATTTTTACCTTTATAGTTGAAGCTTGCCCTTTACCAACCCTTAAAGCCATAAATCAAAATGTAAATAATTTTTATGGGATACTGAAGCATCCAACATTGAATAAAGCATTATGATTCTAAAGAGATAATACTCTGCTACTTTTACATTTAAATACCATACTCTTACATGTTGCGAAGCTCTGAAAGCTGTTTAGTTGTGTCTGATATATTTTTAAGCTTTTTCGTGGTGAAGCTATAAGAGTATCAGTCGACATTATCAAGTTTCATTCAATATTCAGTTTCAATTTTTGTCTAGTAACAAATTTCTTGAAATTAAACCGAACATTTGAGGTTTTTTATTTCTCACTTATCCATTAAAGCTTAAATCAATAATGGAAGTCAAGGAGCGACAAATCTTCCAACATTAATCATCAGTTTTCTGACCTGACAATTAAAGTTTACTGAACATGTTAGTGGGGTACTAATTGAATATTTACGTTGAAATTGAACACGTTTTCTGGCCAACAACCTTCTGCTTTCCATTATTGAAATGTGCCGGTGCTAAAAGCAAATATAAAATCTTATGGCAGAAGTTCTGCATTAAAGTTTCCAAACGGCTTCGATTTTTACATTTCCACAACCCGTCTGCTTATATTTCTTGGAAAGTTGTTAAAGTTAGAAGTGAGCGTATCTCATATAGGGAAACTTGAAAAATTCAAGGAAATAAAACACTCGAAAACTTTTCTCCTGAATGCATAAAATATCACATGTGGTGCAGTGGAATGGAAATATGTGCAATTGGTTGAGATAATAGGAGTAGTTGCATGGGCCCTGGATTTTGCTGGGTATATGAATTCCAAAAATCATGCGGACACCTTATATGAAGGCTCCTTTTTCCCGTACAGTAAATAAAAACTCAAATAAAATTTTAATTCTCCATCATTTGTGCCTCGGATTTCTAGTTCTGGTCTTAAAGATCTAATTAAAATCGGTCCGGTTTATGCCGGTATTTGAACTGAAAAAGTGGATGTCACTTCACAAAGTAGGGTTACTAATGATGCAAAAACAGAGAATCGTCTGAAGAAGCGGATGCGGAGCATACTTTGAAGCCCGCCAGCGCTAAATGCCTTATTAGTCATTGGGAGTGACGATACTTGGGCGTTTTCTTTGTTGTTTCATTGGTAAAATGTAGTGGAAGGAAATGCAAAACACTAAGGGGAGTTTTTAGAGTCGAGTGCTAACGAAAAATGAATTTTTCATTTGTACCAGTCAGAGTTTATTCGCAATGCTTCAATTCGCTTCAGTATGTTGGTTCCGTAAGCTGATGTCAAATTAGTTTTATAAACTGAGCTCACCGTAGAATGCCAGTTATTCTTAAACTGGCATATAAAGGAGAAACAAGCGCAAACGTTCCTGAAAGCCCTTTTTATTTATTCCGGCTATATTTCAGAGGATCAAACCGACGGTACGGCGCACTTTATTAAAACCGCCACTGCCGTATCCCAGTAGGTTTAATAAAAGAACGCGAAACTTGCGGCATTTTTCATTTTGTCCGAGAAGATTATTTTCCATACGCATGGGTGCACGCGAGAAAGCCGGTATTGTATCACTCCCCAAATATCCCCCGAAACTTTGAAAAACGCTACGTATCTATTACCATCTGCTCAAGATTACCAACCTCTTAGATAATGGATTCTGCTTCAAAAGTTGTTTAGTCAGTAGCTATCTAGAGCACAATACGATAATGTACTTCTGTAGTATAAAGTTGTTTCTCCATTTCGATGCAGTCAGTAGCTGGGCCTTTAAATAAGTTTTGATTTTCTGCACACATTTTATAATTTAAAAAATGAAAACAGTGTCTACACATAGATAACATACAAAGATCAACATTGAACAAACATATAATATAGAACAAATATTGAAAGTTGTTCTTAACATAGAATATTATTCAAGCATTCTGCAGGAAAGCGTGTAATACCAATATGTTCTGAAGCATTCATTGTCGCACTTCCGAGTCCTTGTTATTATTTGTCAGGGTGGTATAATGATGATAAAGGAACTTTATGATTTCTTCTTTTGAAAAATTGTAGGGATGTATACTGTCTGTTCTCGGACGGTTTGGGCTTAGATTTAAACTCCGTTGATTTTCTATAGACGGCAGAAATTTCGACCATTTATTCAAGCCTTCATCATTTGAAAAAAACAGTAGGACGCTAATAAAACAAGTGAAAATAATAGATATATTTACAGGAACAAATGAAGCACTATAATCGCTCTCATAGAACAGTAAGACACTTTTTTATGAGGGGATTAAAAATGTAGGTATACTTAACTGGGAATTATTATCGCATTCATTCTAATCATTAATTTTCCTTCTGTCTGACATTTTAGAATCAATTAAATTGTGTTTAATTCGGAAGTAAAGTGGGTGATCGCAAAAATGTTTCTTTTAATAAACTGTTGTTAATGTGTATTAGTCGGAAAGTATTGTGGATTGTCTCAATAAAGTGTTATTCTGTTCTGGAATGCGATTTTTTCAGAAAAACTTTTAAAAAATTTTAGTTGAATAGGTTTACACTAAAATAATGATTTAATTATAATCTGCGTTGAGGGACCTGAAGAAAGAGTCAGAACGTTGTCCATTCTTAGAATTTTATGCTTTATGTTGTAGTATACCTAATCTTACCATGAACGGTAAAACGATGGATTCAAAAAAATGTGGACAAAAAAACGTGGACTCGCAGACATTTTCAAGCAAAGAAGGTGCTCTTCTTCCATCTTGCCACTATGGACCGTTTTCTAGTGAAATGGGGTTTTATAAACCGCTGCACGAGTACCGAGATGATTTCTGTACATACATTGTCCTCAGTTCTTGATATTTTTTCTGCAAAACTGTCCATCCTACCGAGATGAAACAAGAGGATCTTTTTTGCTTAAAAATGATTAAGCAAAATTAAGAAGAAGATTAAGCAAAAACGTCCTCTTATTTCATCTGGAAGGTGGACGATTTTTCCGAGTTTTTTTTTAACAAATGCTCCATTTCAAAGATTGGTATCGGGAAGATTTCTGCGTCAATTTCTAGTTTCTTCGAGTCCTTGATTTCCAAATTTACTAATATTTTTACTCCAATTTCTGAATTGCAGACATTTTAAGCGAAAATGTCCACTTCTTCCATTTTGCTAGGATGGATCGTTTTTCAGAAAAATGAGCTTTTATAAACCGATGCATCATTACAGAGTCTTAATATAGAAATACTTATATTTTATTTAAATTCGATTTTATTTTAATTTCGTTAGTTTTATTTTTCCCAGAGCACAACTTACAAAAAGTGGGCATGTAAAACTGGAACTGAAACAGTTGAACCCTTAAATCCTGAACCTGAGACATGAAGCAAAGTAATATTGAAGCATATGAACATGAAGAGAGCATATTTCCAAGAGTGTGATCTATAGGTATAAACTCTCGTACTTACAAAAAATAATTTGAGGAACCGTGTTTTAAAAAGTTTTTTTTTTGGATAATCGAATATGTCGGGAAATCGAAATAAAGAAGAAGTTAATTAAGAAAGAAACTAATAATAGTTTTTCTATCTGTTACTATCGAATATTCGACGGATGTCTTTGTTTTAGAAAAGATGACTGGAAAATGGATTTATGAGATTGGCTGGAATCGACTTGACAAAACGCATTAATAATTATCATTAATCTCAAATATAACTTTTAATTCTATCCCCCCATGAGGACCGCATATATCTACAAAAACCCACACGGAAGTATCTCCATTGCATAATGCCCAAGTGAGAAATTATGGCCAAAAGCAGGTGCCAAAACACCGTTTCAGGTTTTGTGTTCGAGCGGCTATAAAATTTAACATCGTACAGGTGTACAGGTTTTCTTCTCTCATGTCCAAATGGATGATTTGTACGACAGTTGGATATTGTTTATGATCAATACACTTGCTTAAAATCTCCAATATTTCAAAGTCTTTGGAAATAAGTAGATAGTAGATTTTGAAAAACTAACATGTTTGCTAATAGGTAATAAATGTAATTATCTGAAATTGCCAATACAATTACTCAGCCTAATATCATTTCGTAATTGGATGTTATGCTATTTATGTGTAAAACTGATGAAAAGATCGGCTTTAGGCAAAAGTGAACCATTGAGATGCTGAATATTTGGCTAACGGATTCAGGATTAGGTTCCATCAAGCAGATATTTAGTCCCTAACTAATCCTGATACACGGGGTGTCAATTTGAAAACTTCCCACCCTTAATACCTCTCTTACAGTTAAAAATATGGAAAATCGGAAAAACACGTCAATTTTATTTGTATTTGAATTTTTATTTTACATTTAAAATTTCTTAGGCATTGAGCTTGAAATCTTGACCTATTTACCGCAGCAGTTAAAACCACCACACTTTATATATCATGAACTTTTTGCGCTAATCAATTCGAATTATTCACAGTAGACCTCTCCCTTATTCACATTGAAGCACATCTCAAGTAGTTATAAACGTATCCTAAAAATTGTTACATAAATCATCACGTGGCTGCTGACTAACGCCTTAAGCACAAAAAGAAGAAAAAGACAAATTGATTTTGGGCTGGATTGAAAGCCGCATCCATCATGTTCGGCAAGAATGAAATCGATAGCTTTTTAATGTCTATGTTTTCGAGTCCTGACATATAGATCTTTAGGTTTAGAACGATTATAATAATAAAGCCATTAGTGTTAGGTAATAACCTCTTTTTCCCTGGAGTGACGCGGATGTATTCTTCTGCAAGGGGAAATCACCAATCATTCTCGCAATTTCTGATATGTGTTATGTAGATTCGACTAATCATTGCCAATTTCTGTTGATTAATTTTTTCGTTTTATCTTCCATCGGCAAAACGTCGTTAGTACGCAATTATTACGACTTATCAGTGGTATCGGATTATCGGACCAACTAATATATCAAATTTATAAAATTTAATTTCCGTTTTTTCGTACAGTAAACAGTTGTTTACTGGAGCTCCTGGTCTACTTTGGTAATGAGTTGCTAATTAGGCTCAAACTTAATCGATTGGTTAATGGGTTTATTTCAGAAGTTGAGTAACTACCAACTGCAGGTGCGGACATTATATTTTAACAACATATAATAAACTTTCAATAATGCTGACCACCCAGCATGGCCCACAAGAACATGTGTAACAGACATAATTTGATCGTTATGACAAGTTAACATGGATATTAAAATCCCTTTGTTTTAATAAGGTGATTTTATTTGAAAGTTTTCAGAGCAATTATAGCAGTGGGCTAATCAGAAAGGATTGAAGCATTAACAGACGCTTGCATTTATCGTTTTTCTTCAATTTTTTTGGAACTCTAAGACTTTGTTAATTTCTGACTTGGTACCTCTCATTCGGAGCGATTGTTTGAAGAGCTAAGGCTTTCCAGGCTATTAGTTATTAGATATCGATGTTTTACTAAAGCGAGATAGATTAGGCCAAAACATCACATTCGGTACCCTCAATTTCGAAAGGGTGGAATGCTTCAAATATCTGGGAGCAACAATCACCACAGATAACGATATCACGGAAGAAATAAAGAACAGGATACAATCGACAAGCCGATGTATGTTCGCGCTGGATAATCTGATGAAATTGAACATCAAAAGTGAAAATCTACAAAACCCTTGTCCGACCCTCGGGTCTGAGACGTGGATCATGACAAAAGAGAACGAAGAAACTCAGGCGGTTTGAGCGTACGATTTTGAGACAAACTTTCGGACCATACCACGACACTACCACGAATGAATATAGAATGAGAACAAATGCCGAAATTAGGAGATCATATAGGGATGGGGATGTGGTGCAGGAAATCAAGGGTCAGAGACTGAGATGGGCAGGACATGTGCATAGACTGCAGGATGAGAGACTGGTGAACTTGATATGGGAGAAGGTTCCTACGGGAAGAAGACCACCTGGACAACCCAAAATGCGTTGGAGAGACAATATTGTGTCAGATCTGCAAAAAATGAACATCCCCTTTGAACATAGGAACATGGAGATCGAAACAATCGGAGAAAAGTTGTACAGTCAGCCAAGACCACCAGAGGGTTGTAGTGCTGCTTTGCTAGCCACGCATGATTAAAAATTCGTGAACTTTTTTAAAAACTTTGTTTTTATGGAATTAATCAGCTATGAAATATATTTGATAGCTCAAACATATTAATCTCTCATTTCAGAAATTTCTCATATAAAAAGTCGTTTTAAGAACGCATGATTAAAAATCATAAACTCGATAAACAACATGCAAAGAATGCATGAATGCGTTCTAAAATTTTCGAAATTTTCTGCAGCAGCAGCTAGATTCGTAAATTTCTAATATGTAAATTTAATATAAATTTTCATTAGTTTTATAATGGCAAAGGTCTAAACCGTTCTCAGCTGAACACTCCTTAACAGATAACCGATATTTAAATGTGATTTCAGTTTAATAGTGGCTCACCTACCCAGAGGACTCTTTGCATAAAAACTATCTTATTAAAAGCGTAGACTGCTTTTCCCACACGGCGTTTGCTCTTTTTGCTGTTCGAATTATGCATAAAAACTGCCTCCACCAGTCTTATTATGCATATTAAAGGATATTTCAGAACCACCCTTCGAGTCAATGTTTAGTTAACACCTATTCTTGCGCGGCCTCTTAACTGCAAACATTTTCGCTCCCTTTTTGAGGGTACACTAAGCTCTGTTTCGTAGTTTACATTATTCGATCATGAAAAATCCAAAGTTTTTTTTTTTTTAATATTGGACACGTTATTTACGCGAAAATATTGTCTGATGTGTAACAAATTTGCAAATTTCATTAATTTTATTGAAATCAGAGAAATTTACTGACGCTGATTGTTTAGTAACTTTAAAATGTGAACATGTTGTATTGTTTTAACGCATCAAACTGCTTAATTGTAAAATGGAATTAGCATTTAACAACGTGGTTTAACTGGGGCTTAAATTTTTAAAAATTTACATTAGTTATTACATTATAGCATTTCAGCGTATAAGTGAGCAAAGCATAATTATGGATTTATTCACTTTGAATTCTTCTTCTTCCTCTTCTTCTTCTTCTTCTCATTTTGTGTTGCCTTTGCCGTTCTTTTCGGTTCCCGAAAGTGCACATATATCAATCTTATGTCGTTTTGAATCTAGAAGTACTTCTTGACCTTTGTTGTCCAGTGATGTTACATTCCTTCATCCAAGTCTGAGTGGTTTTTGTTTCTGTTTTCATAATCGTTTTCTTGTTCGTACCTGGTCGTCATCGTTTTTTCCTGTGCTGTCCGAGGCTATGTTTTCGTTTCTCTGAGCACTGTATTACCCTCTGGCAGGTCGCTAGCCTTACCTGAGGTCCATCCTCTTTTATCCGGGCTTGGGACCGGCTGCAGTGCGAATCAGCTACTCGGTTGACCCATTCTCTCCGCAGGCAGAGTTTTCTTTTTTTTTGCTTCTATTTGAATTTGCTTCTATTTTCGCTTAAAAACAATTTGTATCTGCAGATAATAAATTATGATACAAATCACTGAACTAAAATTGAAAAAGTTAATTCCCAAGTATCCTGGTGGTTTTTGTCTGCTGATTGATAATTAAACATTTATATATTCGAGTATTACTTTTTTGGGATCCACCACATAGCCAAGCAATTATGAGCGGAATCAATTATTGTTATTCAATAATGCGCTAACGGTTATTTTATTCTGTATTTCAATTAACATATACCATTGACACCAACGGTTTGATGTATTTGCGCATTCATTTCAATACTTTAGCATCTCAATTCCTATTAACCTTCTCAAGTTTTTTTTTAATGTTTGCACGTAGACAAGTGATTGTTTTCTATAGGAATACTCAGATCTATGCAAAAGTAAACTCCATTATTTTTGTGTTCCAAAGCTTCGTATGTTGAATCTTGGGCTTGATAATTTGCAAGCTGATTCACTCTGAACATCAGCAAATAGGAAATATATTTCAATTAAATTCTATTTTATATTTTTTAGAAATCCAATTTATTGGGTTATTTGTCTTTTTTTTGCAAGGCTTATCTGTCTTTCCAGTCATCTTCTGATAGGTTTCTGACTGACATCGCGCTTTTGCAATCTCTTGTGTCCATGTTGTTGGCGGTCTTCCTCTTTTTCTTTTTTGTGGATGTGTCCATTCCAATACTTTTCTCGTCAGGCTTTGTTTCCCTTCCGTACAATATGAATCGCTGTTTTCCAACGTTTTCTACAATTGTTCCTTTTACTTACATTTGTTTTCTGATGTCCTCATTATTCACGTGCTCTAATCTACTGCCATTAGATTGCCCTTAAGTTTTTGTGTTAATTGCCACACTTTGTTTTCCTTTCGTTATTCTAAATTTATAATCCTTCTGCACAAATACTCTAGATCTTTCTTGTCTTGAGTAATTACTACCTTGTCATCTGCATAGAGTAATGCATATAATGTGGTGTTTTCGATATTCAGTTTCATTCTCTAACACTTTTTTTTCATTGTCTGAAAGATTCAACTATGTATATATTGAATAGTATGGAGGTTAAGCAGCAGCCCTGTTTTAGACCTTTAGTCACATTGAATCTGTTGGATATTTTTTTCCCTATTTTTGTACTAGATGTTGTTTTGCTATATAACTCTTTGAATGCGTCGATTAGTGTATCGTTTATACTAGTTTTTTCCAATATTTCCCAAATTTTTCTCTCGGGCACAGTATCGTACGGTTTTATAAGTTCAACAAAGAGTACTTCTTAAGGTCTCATCATTTGCATTCCTTTTTAGTATGGACGTTATCCAATCTTTGTTTCACTTTTGCGGTAGTCGTATATAGGAAGCATCTGTTAAAAATTTCTGTTATATTTTTCTATTTAACTTTATTTGTAGTTTAATTGTTTTCCTCGAAACTTGAGTAGTGTTTTATTTATCTGCATTTCGTTGAATTGTTTTGAGTAAGGATCCTACTTTTATTTTGTATAACTTTAAATTTAATTTCCTAATTCCCTTTGTTGCAAATTTTTTTTACCACTGTAAGTCACTATAGTTGAATGTTTTTTGAATACTGTAGTGAAAATACTTGAATATTTAGCTTAATTTTATGTAATGATTTTCTGGACAATGTTTTACCTGATAATGGTGTAAAAATTAAAGAAGGACTTTAATAAAGTTGTTGATGTAGATTTGTTGTTTTAATCGAATGAAAATTTAGGTTTATATCCTTATTATGTGAAACTTACAGCTTATTTTTGCTTAATAAACTGCTGGTTCTGAAACTTTGTTGGAAATTTCCAAATTTAATTCCGTCAGTCCGGATATTGGCAAAACACGTTTGCACCATAGAATTAATTCAAGTAAACACTTTGGTTGCTAGTTTGGTTCTATTTATTCACTTCATGTCTACAACCAGTTATCAAATTCAATTCAACTTTGCTTAAGCGACCCAGGCAGATCGACGTAAATCGTTTCCGTATCTGGACCACGAGTTTCCATAGATGGAAAATGGGTTCCAAACTTGAGACCTTAGGGCTTCGTATTGGCGAGACTGCACCGGAACCATCTGTGCTAAGGTGGAAATCCTGCTAACTCCTACACCTCGGCGCATTTGATTGGAATCATCTTTCCAGGATTGTGATTGCAATTCACCCAAAATGTCCCGTTGAAGCTGCTGTTGCTGTTCAATGAGCGCCTGTTGCAATTGCTGAATGACCAGTTGACGTGCGAGTTGCTGGCAGATCAGGTCTTCATCTTGCCGTTGGAGTTGGTGTTGGACCTGTTCCAACTGTACTCTTAATTGTCCAAATTGCTGAACCTCGGCAAGTTGGACTTGGATTTGTTGCTTTTGCTGGTCCACAAGCACCTTTTGCTGTTGAAGTTGCTGGATTTGAGCCTGTTGTCTGCTAATCTCGCTGAAATTATGCTTCAGTAATATGGATGTTTAAAAATTAGTGAAAAAATTCATTACGTTTGGATTTCCTGGATGATGTTTTCATCTACGAGCTGTTCAACTTTAGCGAGAAATACTCCGGAGTTGAGGTCTGACTGTCCTACACGGCCCCATTGCTGAACGTCCACATTGTCGAGGGTTAGTTGAGACTCAATGGCGGCTTCAAGAGTTCTGCCCAACTGGGACGTAGCTGCGATTACTGGACCAACATTTCTTTGGAAAAGCAATTGATTATGGAGTTTGTCGATGGCTTCGTGGGTGGCTATCTGTAAGTAATTGAATCCAGTAAAAGTTACTAGCTAAGGTGTGAATAGTTACACTTTCAGCAATGTTTTGCGGGGTAATTCTTTGCTGTTGCTCAAGCTCCTGAATGCCTTCGATTGTCTGTCCTTGCCTAGCTAACAATGCTTGTTCTACTACTTCTCGAGCAGCTTGTTGAGCTACATCGGATTTAATCACTCGGTCAGATCCTAAACCTTGTTCAACAACGTTTTGCGTTTGCTGGATTTCCCGGCCAATCTGTTGAGCGGATTGTTGGGCAGGTGTAAATCTGTTGTCGAAACGGCTGAATTGGAACGACTGCAGGTCGTCTGCAGATAAATTCAATTATTGCGCAAACTTTCAGGGCTGACATTCTGAAAATCTTACCACCAGTGATCCATCCCAATGGGGTGGAACTAGCCACTGCTACCAAAGCCAATATCAAAACAGCTTGCATGATGAGCTTTGTGTTGCGTAGAACTGGAAAGGCTCAACTGTGATTCTTGTGGATCTTCAGTGTCTTTTTATATGCTTTTTTTGCAGATACTGACTTTGGAAGATCAGTCCTGATTATGTCGGGCATAAAGTAATTCATATTTTTTATTGCGTGAGACAATTAAATTGCAGATATCCTTACAGGGGGCTGCTTATCGGTCTCTAAACCAATTAAGAATCTTTTAATAGTGTTGTTTTTAAGTGACTGTCGGTCGGAAGCAGTTGTTTACTTACCAGCAACACTGATTACTGATAACGTGCAAAATTGACATGTCTTTGCTTAATGCATCGGACTAATTAATAATTATATTTCTATTATATTAAAATAATTGAAATTGAATTTTGCACGAAGGATGTAGCGCGAGGAAATAGTTTTTAGGAATCAAGAAGTGTTCCTTGCAATGAGTAAAACATTTGGTATTTTAAACGGCGAGTTTTATGAGTTTAAATCACTTAAAGGTGTTACTTACGTTTTTCTATATGAGAATCTGGATTCTAGTAATGAATAAAGTAAAAGTTGTCTTAAGTTTTGCACGGTTGAAGGTTAAAATACACACATATTCTAGTTCTAGATCAGATCTAGAAGCAGATTTTAAGTTTTTATAATAGAAATGTTTAAATATATTTTCATATTCAAAATGACGTGTAGGTACTATGGAAATCACGTTTTTAAGTTATTAAACAGCAAATGGATTTAATAGCAATTTTTTCGTATTCTGCATTCCAAGAGATTCTTGGGCTGCCTCTGTTATACAGGATTTAATGTGTTGATATTATTCTTCAGTTGTTCTATCGATTTGTCTTAATTTCTCTTCTAATCTTTTGCAGAATAGGTATTCTGTACTATCGTGTTGTAGGCATTCGAGATTATATTTCATACTGTTTATTTGGTTTTTGTTGGATGTTATGTTCTTCACAATATCAGTTACAATCTTTGACACCACTAGGCAACGGTCGGATCCGCGGTCTGCTCCCCTGTTTACTCTTACATCTTGTACTTTGATGCTTGGTTGCTGTCTAGTGATGAGGTAGTCGATAATCGGTCCAAGTCCCCTTGTGTATTGATACCAGGTGTATTTATATATATATCTTTGCGTGTGAAGAATGTGTTCGCTATCTTTAGGTCGTATTGGTCACATATATTGATTAATCTTTGCCGTTATCGTTTATCGTTTCGTCTCCATATTTTCTAATCACTTTACTCCTCCTATTCATCATTTCATGATGATTCGGTATGTGGTCGATGGTGTTTCTTGGTTCCTCTTCAAAGACATTTTTTTGTTTGAGCTGTAGCATCGTCATTTAGGGCATAGACTCCTAAGATCGTCATATTTCTTCCTCTCATTTGAATCGTCAATTTTATAATACGTTCGCTTATCGCTTCCCATAGTCTTATGTATTGTTGCAGTCTCTTGTGTATCATTATTGAGATTCCTGCCTTTGCTTTTTGAGCTTTGTCAACTCCGCTATAAAAAGGAAAATTACCGTTTCATTTCCTTGTCCTTTCTTTTTCGTTTCAGAGAGGATTGTTATGTCGAATTTACGGTGGATACATTCTAGGACAAATTCCTGTTGCGTATTTTTTACCCTTGCACGTTGCATGTTCCAGAATTCAGTATCCATTTCCGTTGCTGTTTTCGTCTACTTTGGGATCCTTCCGAATTCCGAGGCACGTTTCTGGGTATTTTATCGTTTTTTAGTTGTTTTACGACTGTACAGTTGCTAGCATTACCACTCAACCCTCATCCTTGGAGGACAGGCCTTATCTCTTGGTCTGGTCTTTCTCCCTTGACCTGTTCGACTTGGGTGTCCCTACTGGTAGTTATTAAGACATTAAGACATGCCAGTCCTCTCACCGCGTCAAGGTGGAAGTAAGGCCGTAAGTAAGTAAGTAGGACCTTACTTCATGTTGAAGTAAGGTGTTTTCCATGATCCCTTGCAACAATTTTCAAAAACAGTAAGCAGCATTAAGGAATTTTTTCCAGCTACATTATTTGACTGCAATCCATCTAGAACCACAACTCTAGAACATGCATACCGTGACCTTTTATGTTGTTCTGTGCAATCAGTATTTTACGTTCAGACGTACAACTGTTTTTGTTAAGTGTATTATAGCGGAACAAAGTACTTAGATGCGAAAGAGCAAACAGTCAGGCTTGGAGGAGAATATGTTACCAGTAAAAAGAAGAAAATGTAGAAGCTAGACCTGGAGAACTACAATAATATTGACGAAAAATACACAGGGCAATAACGAAATAATAAGAATAAAAGAGAGCTGGTTGGCTGAAAGGAATGGAAATCTTGGACCAGAAACACTTTATATTTCGTTTGCATTGAAAGACACAAGAAGATTTTGCAAGTACTCAATAGCAACTTCAAATGTAATTAAAGACAAAAAGAATCTAACTGGACGAGTTACATGGTGCATCTGTTTTGAAATAGTCAGCGTAAAAATCTGAGGCAATTTCTTAGTAGCATCTATGAAGCTAGAAACCTGGGACTATGTTTTCGCCCCCAAAATACTGCCAAATATCGCATGAATTAACAGAAAACTCCAGAAATGACTTAAATACAAGGAAGGTGTCTTTTAGCATTCAGTGTTGATATAACGCGGAAGACAAAATAAGCCAGTTTTTTGCCATTTTTTACATATTTCGTAGTGCAACAAACTTATCGAAGCACTCAGAAACTGGAACACTGATTACAAGGGTATTAAACCGATTACTGAAACATTTCTACATGGAACGAAAAGCAAGCGTTTGTATTGATAATCACATATAAAAGAGTTATAAATAACATGCCAACAAGAAAAATATTGATTTTATTTTCTGCCACTATCTCTTGACCAATAAACCCAAGGACTTAAATAGGCGTCGTTTACCAATTAAAAATCTACTTATTTAGAAACGATCTCGCTCCAAATTCTAAAATTTTCTTTCAAAATGTCGTTTTACTTTGAAAGTGAAAGGATCTTGAAACCAATTTCCAGATATAGAGAACCTCAACATGAGCTTCCTTGCATTCTTCTCTCTCTGCTGTTTGCCAGTGTTTCAATCAGTTTCAATATTCCATTCAAATGAAGCCAAAAGAAAAAATAACGGAAAAGGTATTTAGCTTTGGATAAAGTTTTCAGAGTGAAAATAGCCATGGTTTTTTTAAAATAATTAGTAAAAAGTTTATACTAAAACAAAATGGCGTTAAATAGTCTTGCAAATTTATTTCAATTAATTCTCTAAGGACTTTTATTTGAGAGTAATTTATAAAACAAAGTTAACAACCATGATCGGCAATATAAATTGATTCACTAAGTCATTAAAATAGAAAAACAGAAAAACTTGTATAAAGCAAAATCAAACATGAAGGATAGAGGACAAAGCGATGTTGTTTAAAAGCCAAAATTTAAAAAACATAATTAACAAACAACGACATAAACAATAATCTTTGGTCATCGGTACACAATCATAAATTAGGCCATGCCCAAATATAAAAATAGATTAATAAAGAAAATTCTTTTCTCAACAAACCTAATCATTCTTAAAATACACCCACCTCTATTGGCATGTTGTTCTTTTCGTGCAAATATAACACTATCTTCGTTGGTAAGTGACCTAATTTGTGTTTTTTTCCGATACGAATCATTATTCTTTGTCATTGTTTGTTAATTCTGTTAACTTACTTACTGTTAACCAACTTCGCTTTGTCCTTTGTCCTTTGTGATTTTGCTATATATCAGTTTCCCTGTTATTGTCTCTTAATGATTTATTGAATCAATTTATATTCCCGATCACAAACTGACTTTAATTACTATTTATGATTTGTTTTTTGACTATGTTTTTTAAATTACTGTTAAATAATATTACTTTTGTCCTTTGTACCGTATATTTGAATCGTTCTTGAGTCAAATTGTAAAATAAAAAGTTTTTCGCTTCGGTGTTTTAGATTTCAGTAAAATTTTCGTATTACTTTG
This sequence comes from Dendroctonus valens, assembly GCA_024550625.1. Classification (NCBI taxonomy): domain Eukaryota; kingdom Metazoa; phylum Arthropoda; class Insecta; order Coleoptera; family Curculionidae; genus Dendroctonus; species Dendroctonus valens. The sequence continues at coordinate 437,904 of JAJTJO010000001.1, read as the reverse complement.
AAATTGATTTTTGATCTTAAAATCAATTTCGAGGTCGAGATCAATTTAATGAAACTCAACATGAGCCTTAAATGAACTCCTCTCTGTTTGCAGTTTAAAAGATGGTTTCTCAATTTTTCAATCACTCAATATTCCAAGCAAATGAAATGAAAAGAAAAAAACGGGAAAATTTTTAATTCTGAATAAAGTTTCGTATTCAGGCGGAACATAGCCATGCACTTTTTCGAAAAATTTGGGGAAACGTTTTTTTGGCTACTAAAACAAAAAGGCGTTAAATAATATTGCAAGTTTATTTCAATTAATTATCAGCAATTCCGCATATTAATCTTCAAAGTCGGCTCTTGGTTGTTTAAGATACCCATGTAGATCTAGGAGAGTAACTGCCCGATCGGGACCAGGAATTTCCATAGATGGACCATGGGTTCGATCTTTGACTCTCAAAGAGGCCATATGGACGGAATTGGGACGGTACTCTCTGTGCTAGGGTCGAAAACCTGTTAATTCCGACACTTCGATCCAAACGGTTTACACGTTCTGGCCAGGACTGGGATTGCAATTCACCCACAACATCTTGTTGAAGTTGCTGTTGTTGCTCAAAAAGTGCTTCCTGCAATTGCTGGATGACCAATTGACGAGCGAGCTGCTGGTTGATCAGTTCTTGTTCTTGCCGTTGCAGTTGCTGTTGGACTTCTTGCAATTGTACTCTTGATTCCTGATCTTGTTGAACACTGGAAATCTGGACATGGATTTTTTCCTTTTGCTGGTCAAGGAGTACTTTCTGTTGCTGAAGTTGCTGGATCTGGCCTTGTTGTCTGCTAATTTCGCTGAAATTAATCTGTCGTAAATTGATGTTTCACACATTACTCAGGGAAGTAATTACGTTTGGATTTCCTGGATGATGTTTTCATCTACCAGTTGTTCAACTTTAGCAAGGAATACTCCAGAATTAAGGTCTGACTGTCTTCCTCGACCCCATTTCTGAGCGTTTACATTGTCAAGAGTTAGTTGAGACTCAATTGCGGCTTCAAGAGTTCTACCCAACTGGGAAGTAGCTGCAATCACTGGAGCGACAGTTTGTTGGAACACCAACTGTTTCTGCAGCTTGTCAATTGCTTCGTTGGTAGTTATCTACCAAAGATAGGATAGTTGAAATCGGAACAGAAAATAAAATAGAAAGAAATCTTACCTGCTGGGCAATGTTTTGAGGCGCAATTCTTTGCTGTTGCTCAAGTTGCTGAATGCCTTCAACTGTTTGTCCTTGTCTAGCTAGAAGGGCTTGCTCCACTACTTCTCGGGCAGCTTGTTGGGCGGCATCGGATTTAATGACTCTGTCAGATCCTAAACCTTCTTCAATTACACTCTGTGTTTGCTGGATTTCGCGGCCAATCTGTTGAGCAGATTGTTGAGCGGGAGTAAGCCGATTGAAACGTTGCCATAAATAATCTGGTGCCTGGAAGTTTCCTGCAAATAAAATGAAATGTTATGCACAATTTTAGGGACTAAAATGGTAGAACAATTGCCTTCAGTACGCCATCCCAATGTGGAACAGCTCGCCACTGCAACAAAAGCCAATAACAAAATAGGCTGCATGATCAATATACTCGTGAAGCCAAGAACTGAATTGGATCGACTGTGATTTATGTGAGTCTTCAGCCCCTTTTTATATGCATTTTGCTCGTCTTGAATCCAGAAACAATTCTATTAATAATTGTTTTAATCAAGTAATGTGTGTTATTTGTTGCGTAAGGAAAAATACCGATATCTTTCCAGGAGGCTGCTTATCTTCTTTCGAACCAATTAGGCATGTTGCTTTGTTGTTAAGTGACCAGCAGGTCGGTAACACTTGTTTATTGTTTGTTCGTGCTAATTAACTCGGTTTTGTAAAATTTCCATTATTGGAAAAAATGAAAGTGGATAATCTAAATAGTAACAATTCTTAATACGTTGGTATTATATGCGGTGAGTTTTCTTTTCAATAGAGGCATTTGCCTTAAATTGTAGCAAGAATGAGAGTTATACATACCTATAGTACATATAACTCAACTCAAATTTGAGATGAAAACATGTTTCAGAAATGCATCCTTTTTAAGGATTTAAGAAAGAGCGAAATTGATTACCTTTAACTTATTTTTGCTGTGCATTTGGGGCTTTTTCTCAACATCAGTTAATTCGTGCCATACCCAAAATCTTTTAAATTCATATTTCACTGTAATTCCTTTTTTTGGTAAAATTCCTAAAAATACTAAATTATATTTTGGGTTTTTTGCATCTGCCTCATAATCTGGTAAAAAATCCTAAGATACAGGAAAATTTAACTCGAAATAATTCAGTTGCATTAACTTTCTTCTGGATCAGTTATTAGATAATTTGATATAAACACATATTTCAGAAATGCATTCTTGTTATTTCCCGGATTTTAGAAATGGTGAAATTGATTGCCTTAAACCCATTTTTGCTGTGTATTTGGGGCTTTTTCTCAACATCAGTTAATTACCTAAAATTTTTTAAATTCAAGTTTTACTGTAATTCTTTTTTCGGAAAATTCCTCGCAACAGAAAAACTTCAACTTCTCGTAGACTGTTTGTCTCAGTATTAACTTTCAAACCATTTTTAAAACTATTTTTTAGATTTTTTATGTAACTGATTTCGATTATTTCTGCTTTTAAATATCGGTTTCCTAAACCATTTCCGCCATTTCCTAAACCATCACGAAAATCAAGTCGGAAACATAAAAATGGATGCATGTCCACAGGTGATCTAAATTGTTTTAACGTGTATGTTTCATATAAATTCTTTTATTTTATATTTTGCAATTATACCAAAATTTTAAAAAAGTTTGATTGGTTTAAGGTGCGAACTCAAGATTTTTTTAAAGTTGATTTTTAACCTTTGATTAATTTTTTGCGATTGTAAAACTAGGCGACTCTTAATAGAAAAAGGGCTGTTTTAGTGGAATTTAAAAATGCATGCCACCTATATAGCACCAGGGGAAGCTGTATACCTAATTTGCATCCCTTCCAGGATCAATAAAGGAGAGATAATCTGGTGTCCACAAAGTGAATATTTTTTTAAATCACCTTCAGATGGCGGTGTTAAACTCGGGAGATATAAAGTATGATTTCCAAAGTTGGGATTGCATTTTATAGAATACATATTTTTAAAGTCGGTAAGTGTAGTTTTAGTTATTTGGGTTTGAAGGTATTTTTTCTCGTTAGTAGCGCAGTTAAACATTTAAATCAGTTTAGTCTGTAGCCTATGCCTATTAGCTAGGAAATTCTCATTATGTTATGTTTCTTCATATATTTTTTAGTACAAAACATTTAGTGGGTTGATCAATTTGGTTCGTCTATTTGAAGTTCCTATAAGATGGGCATTTCAAAAATATAGAATTGTTTGTCCTGCTCCAAACATTTGGCAACAATCTCTTTTGTAAGTAATTAACAAAAGTTTCCATATACTTCCATATAAAAATTCCATATAAAAAGCCCTCGCTGGTACCAAGAGTTTCCGTTAAAAGAATAACACCCTATTTAAGAGATTTCAAATGATTTCAGTTTCATTATTAGAAAAATAATAGAAACACAATGCCGTAATTCCGTTCGCCCTCGGGCATTTCAATGCCTAATTAAAACCCTAACGAAAAAGGGTTGAATCGGAAGTAAGTTTCGATGTCAACGGTGTTGTACCTGCAAAAGCGACTCAATGGAATATAATTTATGGGTACAGGTATGCAAATGTAGTGAATAATTTTAATGTATAGTATGTTCCTAGAAGTATGTTTTTATTTTATTCTTCTTGTGGTAAACAACTTGCCCAGATTTTACTTGAGGTGGGGTTCCACTACCTAGCGGCTATGTACTTAATTCAATTTTCGAGCCCAGGATAATTCGTCTATTCGGTGTCTTTCTTCTAGTTATGTGAGGTAATTTTCATTTTTACTGCCCTTATTTTCATTTCTTTCACCCGGAATTGTGCTAGATTCAGGAAAAAACAAGTTTAGTTAGCATTTGGGTGCGGAAACTTAACAGTTTCTTCAACTAAGAGAACAATTATTATTTCCTATACTAACATCCTTCCTTTAGGTGTCTTCTTTTGAGGGGGTCTTTTAATCTGAACTGGTTTTGTTTTGCAAATATATATTTTTTAATACTATGATGGCAACAACTCAAAGTAGTAATTGAAAAAGACAAGTGATACGCATTAACAAGTTGATTGAACGAGTTTTTTATTCCATAGAAGTCGGAATTATGTATAACACATATATTTAGATTTCCGCATATTTTGCAATACCAAACATTTATGTCCATTTTATTGTTTAAACTTTACATTTATGTCGATTAGTTTTTGCAATTTGTACTAAATTTGCTGATTTTCCATTGAAAGGTAAATAGCTCAATATGGGCCATTCGCCTGCTTTTATTTAATAACAAGAGCACAGCCGTAAATTATAGCCGTAAATTATTTTCATAAAAGAATAAGTAGCAAAGGGAATTGCCTTAAACAAGTTAAGAACCAAGTGAATTAATCACGCCGGTGTAAGTTTTATTACGTTATAAATATTAATGGTTAATTTGCTCGTTTTTCTTTTCAAACGCCTTTTTTGCTAATATTGCAATCACGACTGTGCATACTTAAACAGATACATATTAGCGTCCTTCAATACGAATACTTAGCAATACGATACACTGCTAGGGGATTACAGAGTAAAATAGAATAAAATGTTGTTATATTTGCTCTCACATTTACTACATTTTATTTGTTTTAAAGCAATTGAGAAACAGTCAAATTTGAAAAATGTTCAAAAATTAATGAGCAATCAAGAAATATGTTGACTTTCAGTGAGATTACTTCTACGCACAAAATTTAAATTGTGGAGTTCATTTTGCGTCAATATTTTTCTCAAAATGAATAGTTTCTTTATCGCAGTACATGTTGATTTCTGTCAAATTTTATTACACAAAAATAATCTACAACATCAGGACATAAATTCGTTAATCTCAGACAAAACTGTTGGCTTAAAATTAAGCGATAGGCTCAAATCATTTGAATGAATTCTTCCAGGGTTCATTACTATAAATTTTAAATTATGTTCTACATGGGATAGAGGGATATTTGACCCATGGAAACAAATATTTTATTTAAGGACTAGCTAGATATTTTAGACTAAAATCTACATCTACAATATCATTATATTTATACATATCATTAAATTTTTTCCATTAAGTATATGTGTGTTTACCAAGTAAGAACCTATTAAACAAGCTGAAAAAGTTATTTTTTTGTTATATTTATGCGTCCCTGAAGTAGATCTATCATCTATCGGGATCTTAGGTGAGTATCTACCCACTACCATTCAAAAAGCGGAAATACCCCAGGTGGGTAGTAAATCCCACACTGACTATAAGTCAGGGTGCCACGTGTATTCTGGGGGAAGGTTCAGAAGAGAGATTTACAGGTAAATATGGAATAGGCAACAGAAATCACAGAGACAACATGTTAGTAAATATGCTAGTAAAAGAATGCCTCTATGCTATGAATATTATGCCTCTATGCTATAACCTTCTATGATAAAAAAAAAAACAGCAAAGAACGTGGCCGTGGATAAGCCCAAACGGGAAAACAAGAAATGAGATTGACTAGATCCTTTCCAGCAATAAAGAACTCATATGCGATATAACAGCCTTGAACTCATTCAATACTGACAGCGATTAGCGTATGGTCAGAGCGAAAATAAAGGTAGAACAAAGACAAAGTAGGAGAACGTATGGACAGACAGCCAAATCGGGTATAGACACAAGTGATCTGAAACAAAATAAAGAGAAACATCAGGAAGAAATACGCCATTACTTTGAAAATACCGAAGACAGATCACTAGAAATAAATGACCAGGAAAAGAACATAAGAGTGGCCAGAGTGGGAAACATCAACGATGGTAGCAGAGAAAAAAGAAAGAGAAGAAAGAAACCAAAGAAAAGATAGAAGAACCACGATCAATGTGTAAAGAGGGAAAATATGCATTTCATGAGTAGAGAGAAACAAGAAGAGAAACAAGGAGATATATTAGAAAGGATCTTGAAATTTACTATGAGACAATGGTTAAAGATATCGATAGATATAGAGTAGAAGAAAAATATGAGAAGTTTGAAACGGAAATAAGGTAAACAACAGATTATGGCTATCAAAAACCAAAATAAAGAAGAAGAAAGAGATAAAGACAAAATAATAGAATAATTACGACGTTCTATGAAAACCTATATGAGACAAAAGAAATTATGGAGAGAAAGGTTACAAAATTAGGTTCAGAGGATATAGAAGAAATAGATGACGAAGAGATAATCCACGCCGTAAGTTTCATGAAGAATAACAAGAGCCCGGGGAAGACAATATCCTCATAGAAATGGTAAAGGAAGATCAAGATATAGTTATCCTAAAGTTAACAAAATTATAAAATACATGCTTAAAGTAAGGGAAGATACCTGACAACTGGAACAATGCAATCATGATCATACCACATAAAAAAGGAGACAGAAGGTTGCTAGAAAAGTACAGACCCATAAGCTTACTTTCGCATAGAGGAAAGTATAGAGGTATCAACATTAATGGTGAAAGACTAAATCACCTTAGGAAGAAGGTCTTTCCAGAATGTTAGAAGAATTGGAAGAGAAATTAAAAAATGTGTGATTAGAAATGAACATGTAGAAAACTCAAATCATGAGCCCGGCAGAAGAGACGATCATAAGTATAGACAACAATCAATTGGAAAACGTCGAGGAGTACATATACCTTGGACAACAAATACAATTAGGAAAAGGAAATGAAGATGCCGAAATAGAACGAAGAAGGCGTCTAAGCTGGACAGCTTTCGGCAGACTCTCAAAGATACTAAAAAATGAAAAGCTCCTTCGACGAATACGCACAAAATTGCTCGACTCCATAATAACATATGGATCGCAAAGATCGACCCTTACAAAAAATACAATTCAAAAATTAAAAACAACACAAAGAGGTATGGAAAGAACAAAGATGTGTATGTCTTTGAGAGATAGGAAGACAAACGAATAGATAAGACAACATGCACAGGTCAAGGATATAATAGAAAGAGTAACCCAGATGAAATGGGACTTTGCGAGACTGTAGCAAGGAGAGACGACGAGAGATGGAACACCAAAATAATACAATGGAGACCATGGCTGGGAGGAAGGTCAAGACGTAGACCGAATACAAGATGGTAAGATGACATCAAGTGAACTGCAGGACTAAAATGGATGGAAATAGCTAAGAACCGCGAGAGGTCGAAGTCGTTAAGGCAGCCCTATATTCAAGTAAAGACGCAAAAGGGTTGAAAAAAAGAAATAAATAAAAATTATTTTTTCATAACAATTTTGTAACAGCATAACTTTTCTTTAAATCGTTTAGTGTAAGCATTGTTTTTAATTCCATGGGACTGTTAACAAACTAAAAACCATAAGCAAGTTACATGATTTCTTAATTTTTAAGAACAACCTAACAGCAAACTGGCTAAGAGTTGGAAAATTCAAAAATAATTAGCAAGAATAGCAGTAGCAAGTTGAATGATGTTACTTTTTGGTTGATAATTCTAATTATAAAAATATTTATATTTATACATAAAGTCAACAACTGATTAAATACGCTCCCAGTTTAACCTTCGCTCCCCCATAGTGAAAAAGTCAATAAACAAATTAATGTAAAATAATAATGTATTTATATTTACGTTGCTGTCAGGTTGAAGGCGCCGTATTAAATTAGCTGGTAGAGAATATTGTGTAGCCGTTACGAGATACGTACAGGATCTACAATCTACAGATACTTATATAATAGTTTTATTAAATTGCTGGAAATTAATAGCAATTTTTTTAAACATAAATCAAGACAATTCTAAGTAGATGATTTATTGACCATTGACGGTTTCAAAGTAGGGAAAGTTTGCAAAACGAAAACACCTTCAAAGTCTATTGTAATTCATGGAAACATATTATATTGGCTATTAAGAAGAAGTGTTTACCAATAATCAAGAAGGAAGTAGCTCAAATTGAATTTAATCTTTTTTATGCCAAATGCCTGAACAAAATATGATTTTTGCATGTGTATATTTTTAATCTGATCGCTGTTTCTTTGCATTTTCGTAACTGGTTGAATTTGAATGTATACTCATACAATTTGAGAAAATCATCTAATATAATGATGTTGCTAATTAAAGCTACATGGGGAAACATAAGTTATTTCACAATTCCTTTAACATGCTTAGAATCTCGTGACTTTAATCAGCATCTGTATTTATAGATAATCATTTACATTAAAACAAATGGCAATAAATCATGTACCATTTTGATGTTGGAATCCTATGCAGACTTTCACTGGGGCCCTGATAATATATGCCAATCATTTAGTTAACATTAACCATTAAAATAATATGTGTTTACTATAACACATTTTTCTGCTTGTAATGGCGACTAGGTATAGACATTTCTTCACATAATGTTATCGGAAACAATAGGCAATTTTTCATTTTAATGTTCATTTTGTTTACATCTATTTAACATGTAGTTTTTTAATAACGGTCGCTTTAGTACGTTGCATGTTTGGGAATATTTTATAAATTGAATATTGCGCAAAACTGCTTTGCTAAAATGAAATAAGGTTTTATTGATACTCTTCTTTCTCTCACTTTTACTGCTTTAGGAATGAGCGAGTAGTGATTCTGAAGGCTTAGAATTTTAGTTGCAAATAGGACTTTGGGAATGCGAATTTCCCATTTGTTTCAATCGTGGATGTTTTCTATATTTTCCTTCGGAACTGAGCAAAGCAGTTTGTTTGACTTGCTCAAAAAAATTAAGTATTTAAAAAAGGGTTACAAATTTTTTTATATTAGTTTATAAATAATATTTTTGAAGTCACTATCATGGTTTGAAATCACCATTGGGAATTTTCTATTTGAGAATTTACAGTTTGAAATATTGGGATTGTAAACCATTAAAAAAACAGTTTGTACAGTTGTAGTAACCCAGGAAAAAATATCTACTGGGTATTTGCATAAACGCAACTCTCGAACTTTTACATACAGTATTCTTTCAACGTGACGAATTTGATTTATGCGCTTACATTTGAATTGTTTTATTTCGAAATTTATAAAAGGTTATAGGAGCAAAAGCTTCTTGACTGTTTCGAATTAAAATATATATTTCTTTAAATAAGTGAGACGGTTACACTTGTTGATCTGTTAACAAATCTGTAAAAATTGCGACTACGCCTTTTTAAAAGAAAATTTTGATGGTGGATCACCAAATTCTTTTATTTTACATTGGTACGTTCTAAAAGTTTAATGTTAAAAGTATATTAATAACTAAAAAGAAGTCTTTTACGTAAGATGAAGTAAAGATATATAAATAATTTCCGTATATCAAAACTAGTAAGCACAAGAGCAATATTCCCCAGCACCGAAGCGGAGCTGTAAGGACTTCCGGAACAGAAGCAAATGAAATACGCCTAGAAACCGCCCAAATCCTTCGGATACCAAAACCACCGCCACGCAACCTAAGGGGAGAAGAACAACCAGCTCTCAAAGAAATAAGAAGGAACACAAACATCGTTGTTCTGCCAGCTGACAAAGGCAATGTTACTGTGTTTATGAACAAAGAGGAATATGAGCAGAAAATCCAAGACCTCTACTAGATCCCGTTACCTACACAAAGCTCAGGAAGGACCCGACTCAGGTCAAGCTCAGGAACAACAAAAATGTCGTCATTAGACGAGACCGTCATGAAGAAGATCATTAAGTCAGAAGCCCTTCCACCACGTTTGTATGGATTACCTAAAATTCATAAGGAAGGAGTCCCACTTAGACCAATTGTCGGTGACTCGGGATCGCCAACATACGATCGGCCAAAATATCTAGCCTCTCTTCTGCAGCCACATATAGGATGCACAGACACTTATATCAGAGACTCCAAACAGTTTATTAGCAAAACCAATAATCTGATACTGGAACCAACAGACATGCTAGTCAGCTTCGATATCGTTTCACTGTTCACAAAAGTACTCCTGGACGAATCCATAGAACTAGTGTCGGAGCTATTTGAGGAGAGTACCGTAAATCTCTTCAAAGCTTGTCTAAAGGCACCTATTTCCTGTGGAATGGAGACTTCTACGAACAAAAGGAAGGAGTAGACATGGGCAGCCCACTCAGCCCGGTTGTAGCAAATGTCTTCATGGAGAAATTTGAGGAAACAGCTTTGAGAATCGCACTCTTTAAACCAACTTTCTGGTATCGATATGTTGATATGGAGACATGGACGCGATAACCTAGACAAGTTCCTCGACCACCTGAACAAACAACATCCAAAGATACAATGTGCCATGCAAGTTGAACAAAAGCAACAGTTGCCTTTCCTGGATGGTTATCTAGGAACGGGAACCAATTGGACCATCGAGTAAATACAAAGGCCACCCACACGGACAGATACCTCCACAAGATATCCAACCATCATCCGAGTCAAAAACAAGAAATCATTAAGACTCTCACGGATAGAGCCAGGAAAATATGTGGACGACAGCACCTGTCAGCGGAACTGCAGCATTTAGAAAGGGCTTTTCTTCAAAACGGATACGCTCAGATTGACATCAAAAGAACAGGAAGGGTGGACCGTGCCGAAAAGAGTGAAAAAAAAAATATGAAAACGACCTACAAGCCCACGACAAAGATCCAGGAATGTCTAAGGTCGGTTACGGACAGAAGACCTTTCCTCGCCACTGCAGGTATCTACCGAATCCCATGCTCCGTTGGAAGTGTCTACATAGAAGCCAGGAAGAGATTGGTTAAGACGAGGATCGAAGAACATTGGGACATATGGAAAAGCTGGCAGTGGTGGAACATGCTCTAAGCGAGGGAGTGCACAACATCAAATTTGCAAAATCTGAAGTCCTAACCACAACAACAGGCTATCGCCCCCGACTAATACGGGAAGCCATCGAAATACACAAGCACAGCAAGAGACAATGGCGTTAAACCGGATATGGTTTCCGGCACTCACTAACGCAAAAACTGCATGGAAAGATAAGGTCACAGGACAAGAAGAAGAATCTACCACACCTAAGCATAAAAACAAACAACAGAATGCATCGACGCCAATGACACAGGCCACGTTATCACAAACCACGTGCCCCAGGAACCGCATCAGTACAGTGTAAGCTCTCAAGCAAACCACCTTTGAAGATGCAAGCCACTCGGGCTTGCGAAACCTCAGGAAGAAATTCTGTTTTACGACGGCCTAAAAACCCGAAAAACTCACCAGTTTATACCCATAAAGTTAATATCTATTTACCGATTTTTAGTCTGAAAATGTATACTTGGTAAAACAATTGTTATACCCAGAAATATTGCATGTGTGCGAAATTTATCTAATTTTACGTTCAGTTTACATGGTTAGATTTTCTTTTCTCAGAATTTCACTCAAACCAGCATTATTTCATGTCCATATATTTCTTCTCTCTATAATCATATAATAATTCAGAAAGAGTACATCTCTGAGAGTGAAACCAAGACTTTCTTGCATAAGTTCTAGACTAACTGGAACCACCCTTATCCAAAGCACTTTGCCAGGTGGTCGAATGAATAATATTCAAACGTTTGAGCATTACACGCACGTTTCGAAACTGGTTTCAGTTTTTCCAACAGCTCAGGAATGTCTCATATGCATATGCGAGCAGAACTAGAAATAAAAACCATTGTCTCGACATTTATCCCGATCCACCCCGGCTTCCGCTTCTCACGGTTCATCCCTTAATGAGATGCGAGCGCATACATTAGACGTACTCGTCAACCCTTCTAATGAAAGGACAATAAAAAATGCCGCGGATCTGAACAAACCCAGCGGCCGATTCCCATGCGGAGGACCAGTTTTTATGTGGACATGTGACGATATGGAGTTACCTTGGGGATGTTTTTTAGTCGGGTTAATTTTAATATATTGTTTATTTTGTCGGTTTTTTTTGCATATGCCTGAACAATAGTGCGGCGCATCTATGCATGTGGGTTCGTCATAGTCATAAATTAGATTTAATCTACAAATTTTTATGTTAATGCTCATCAGCGGCTGAATATGCATATGGCTAGCTGCAGTTGGTTTAATTTGAGTATACAGAATTATGATGTTAGAACTACACAGGGAATGTGAGAAGAATTTCGTATAGAAAAATGCTTGATAACAGAAGTGGAGTTCGTTGAAGAATACCCTAATATTGTTTATGTTCTATTGCTCAAATTGCCATTTATCTAGATGGTTCAACGTTAGAATTTGAGGTCGAATGAATGGTCTGGAAGTAAAAAGACAGTTGTGTAGGAACTGTTGTACATTTATCAAACTTTATGAAGCCATACTGATATAAATTTAGATGAAAGATGTTATGTAAGTAAAAACTTTAGAGTAGGTATATTGCGGGACATAATTTTTTTGTTAAAAGGCTAATTACCAATATTTTTCTTGCTTTCTTGCTTTCTTGCTTCATACACTTTTAATGCATATTTTACATTACAGATAAAGCAGCGGTGTTCAAGTAAACCTTCAAGAAGTCTTGAAGCTTTTGATGTTATATTCCACACAGCAGGTGGGACAGTTCCAAGACATGCAAGATTAATGATTTTCACACGATAATAACCATGAATAATACCCATCATTAGAGTATATAAAATTTGCCTGAAAACCAGAAAAAATCAGGTTCGCGCAAGTAGGTGAGATACTCGTGGGTTAATTATTCAGGAGTGGCAGCTTGATGAATGATTGGAACGGTCATAATTTCGCGGTTATTTCATTAGCTCTCTGTCAGTTTGCTTTATTACACAGGGTGTTTGCGCGAAATCGGCGGTGGGCATAATAGGACTCCATTCCTGAATTTTAATTGAGTTATTTCCAGTCAATTTGCGCTGCTTTAATTACATAGTTTCCCGGTGGTAAAAATTTGAAAATGGATCAAGCGGCTGTCTTTTGGCGCATACCACATTTAAATACCCCGCAATTTTTCCATGGCATGCGGGAATTTCAATCGCCACTGACATTTCATTTATATATTTATAATATAAATCATATTCCTAGAAGTATTTGTAAAACATATGGAGTTGATTGATTTATTCACAAGCGGGTTTTAATTCCTCCATAGTTTTAATTCCAACCGTTTGAAAATCGGCAGCAAGAACAAAAGTGAAAGTAATTTAACCGAAGGAAATGTGCAATTGGGACCGATTTGATTCAATGTGCGAATTAGGCTGCTTTATGAAAAAATCTTTATATGAAATGTCCTTCTTCTTCGTCTTCTTCTTTACATAGGCAACTGTACCTGTTCATCTTCAATGCGTCTCGAGTAGCTTGTCGTTCCATGTCTCTGGCAATTGTGATGACCCTGTTTTTGCCATTCTAGAAATGTCGTTATTCTATTCGGTTCTTCTCACTTTCACCCACTCATTGATCCAGGTTTTGGGCTTTTCATATCTGTCCTCTAATTCAGCGTTGTACTCTGCTTGGTGAGCTTAATATGCCGTCTCAGGCCGGCATAAAGTTGGAAGGACTTTTGACAGTGTTTGAAGGTGGTATAATTAGCTGTTTTGCCCCCCTGCACCGTAGCCTTCGGAGGTGGCTTTTCACGAGAGAACCACCCCCTTGGACTCTTGCTTTTTCCCTTGCACTCTTGCTTCTACAGTGTTGTTGTGATATATCTTTTCTATGGTCTTTAATCATATCGAAAGAGCCGGTCAATTTTCCTTCATCAAAAACTTAAGAAAAGTTTTATCTTACCAGTTTGATATCTTTAAGAGGTTGTGAGGAGGTTGCCTACAGACATTAATACGCTTAGGGAATAACTCCCCTGGCCTATACAGAAGCCGAACTCGTTGTGGTGTAGTACGTCTACTTATATGCAATTTTAAGCTATTTAACGATAAATAAACCACCAAGTCACACAGACCATTTTATAGTAGACATTACAACGATTTAAATTACCACTTATAGACTTTCGAAATACAAAAAATTATTAAGACAATGGTTCGTGGAAGATAAGGGTATTTCTTTCGAAAAATGCACATAACTCTAAAACCAGTCGTGTTCTAAACTGCAAAAAATCATGCTTAGTCAATGTAAATTAAATCATTTATGCGCGAGAAAAAAAACTGAAAAATAGCTTTTTTGCCATTTGGACGGTTAATTACTGGTGTGTTAGATTTTTTTATTATCTACAACTGTTATATTGAACGTTTTCCGCTAGGAGCTCACGTTTCTCCTCAAATCGCAAAAAACCGTTTTCTACCCCTAAACTGCATCTCCATTTCCAGTGTTTTCTAAACACAAAATTTAATTTTTTCTGAAAGTTGGAACCTCGACAATTGCCGGTCGTTGCCTGTTATATTTTTTCTTATTTTTAGCATATCAAATCTGTCTTGGCACCAGCCTATATTTATAATTCTATCTCTAGAAACGAAATATTCCATATTGGTGTAAAGTTGAGTGGCCAACGTGCTGTATATTAACATTCCTTTTGGGGTTGTATTAATTAAATGGATTTAGGGCAAAAAGTGACCATTTCCTGTCTATCCTAACCACAAATTGGAAAGATCGACTTTTAATGGTCACCTTCGAAATGAACTGTTTTCAAGTAATGAGGAATTCGGTGTCCGCCTCCGGGATCGCATATTTTGGCACTTTCGGTAGCACCCCTTTCGGTAGCCGCAGAAAATATCATCATTGCGAAAGTCACCAATTTAAGGGAATTAAATAATACACCATTTAAATTTTTTTATACACCATTTAAATTTAATCTATACCAACAAAGGGTGAAACAGAAGATTGCAAATAATGGGATAAAAAATTACGGCGACGTGGAAATGGCATGGAATAAATTACGCACAAATCTACTAAATGCAGCCTAAGAAGCTATTGGAAGAAGAACTAAAACCAGAACCGGAAAACGAAACACTAAACCTTGGTTTAAACAAGAGGTAAAGGACTTAGCAGCTGAAAAACGAAAAGCGTACCTGCAATACCGATCGAACACAATTACGTACGAGGTATATAAAGCAGTCAGAAACCGGGTCAATGCAGAAATCCAGTCAATTAAACGACAGCATTGGGAAAAATTCTCTGCCGATATGGAACGCGACCTATATGGAGGACAGAAAAGAATCTGGAATATGCTAAGAAATAGAAAAAGACGAGTTAACGAATATATCCAAATTTCAAAGATCACTACTGAAGACTGGGAAAAACATTTTGAACAACTCTACCGTAATAAAGAGGAAAACACGGAGATCAAGGAGACACCCACAAATGAAGAAACACCACCAACTTGGCAGATACCGATAGAGAAAATCAAACAAACGGCGACCGCTCTAAAAAACAGAACGTCACCTGGTAGAGACGAGATAACGAACGAAATGATCAAGTATGGAGGGGATGCACTCATGGGTGAATTAAAAGATTTTTACAATAAAATATTATATCTACAAAAAGTACCTTCAGAATGGAAGGACAGCATAAGAATCCCAATCTTCAAAAAAGCAGAGAAAACAGACCCCAAAAACTATAGAGGAATCACCCTTCTCAGCACAGTTTCGAAGCTGTTGACAAAAATATTGGCAGAAGAAGTGACCAGCACGGGAATATGTGAGGAGCAGCAAGGTTTCAGACACAATAGATCCACTATAGATGCTATATTCATACTCCGCCAAATAGCCGAAAAAGCTATTGAATTCAACAAACCGGCGTTCATGTGTTTCATAGATCTTACCCAAGCATTTGATTAAAGTAAGACTGACAGACGTCATAAAACTCCTAGAAGAAAGGAAAATTCATCAGAATATTGTGTCCATCATCAGAGAGCTAAACACCGGCAATCACACACTCGTAAAAGCAGAAAGTAGAACAACAAGGAGAATACCCGTCAACACAGGAATTAGACAAGGAGACAGCCTAAGCCCTATATTGTTTAACATCATCATGGATGAAATCATTACAAAAACAAAATAGATTGGAAGGGGATATCGAATGGGAAATGCAGAAATAAAAATAATGTGCTACGCTGATGATGCAGTGATAGTCTCCGAGGATGAAGACAACCTACAAAGACTCTTATATAGATTCGAACAAACTACAAATAAATATAAAATGAAAATAACTACCCGGAAAACACAATCACTCACTATATTCAAAGAGCCCCGAAGATGCAAACTCGCCGTTTACAATCTAAGTGTAGAATAGGTGATGACCTTTAAATATCTTGGAGCAAACATCACGAGTAACAGGAATCTAAAGGAGGAAGTAAGGAATCAAACATCAAAAGCCGCTCTAATATCGAGGTACTTACGAGACATCATCTGGAGAAACAAGCACATGAGTATAGGGAGTAAAGTCAGAATCTACAAAACGTGCGTGAGACCAGTGATGACATACGCCGCAGAAACAAGAGCGGAAAACACAACAACTAACCGCCCTCTAAGAACAACAGAAATGCGAGTCCTAAGATCCATAACAGGACACACACTATACGATATGAAAAGGAGTGAGGAAATTAGAGATACCTGTAAGGTTTCGGATGTTATAAGATGGACCAGAGCAAGGAGAAGAGCGTGGAGAGACAATGTAGAGAGAATGGCCGACGACCGAATAGCAAAAATCGCCAAAGACCAAAAACCTAACAGCTCAAGACTCCCAGGAAGACCACCGAAGCGATGGTACGAAAGCTGGACATCAGCATCCCAGGACTAGGAAGTTGAAGAAAAACACAGGACTCTGAGTCCTAACGTACGAGGAAGAAGAAGAAGAAGACCATTTAAATTTTCCAAGAAACAACTCGAACGAGTT
Organism: Dendroctonus valens; assembly: GCA_024550625.1. NCBI lineage: Eukaryota > Metazoa > Arthropoda > Insecta > Coleoptera > Curculionidae > Dendroctonus > Dendroctonus valens. Next base: position 421,045 of record JAJTJO010000001.1, on the reverse strand, counting down.
TAGTAAATTTTCATGTCCTTCAAACACCGAATTAACCCTTCAACCACATCTTTTGTATTTTTACGCCTGCATTTTTGCTTAAACTGGTTTTATGCATAAACAAATGCATTTTGAATAAATAAAACCGCTTTTGACCAGTTTCAGCGTTCAGATAAATATTTACATTGAACATCCCCTGAAAGCCGACGAAAAAGGGCAAATCAGGTAGGTAGTTCCACCAAACATTAGTACTTGACTTGTAACAGGCCTGTCAACACCACAATAGATCGATTATATGGGATCGAATCGGTAAATCGACCCTTCGGTTAATCGGGTGCCGATAAAGTACAACCTGTAATTGATACACTTGCCTAATCGCTCGTGTGGTTGATTTATTGACAAGGGTGTTAGAAATTAGGACATTCACCGCATTTGAAGGTTTCATGCGTTTGAGATAAGTGCACAGCAGCAGCAGCAGAAGGTAAGTGCTATTTTTATATTCAATAAATCGCTTGATGTTAAATGGGTATCCACAATGTGAAGGGCAAAATGGTCAGTGATACAAATTGAGGGGAACTTATAAACGAAATACATAAATTTATAAATAAGTTTTGCGAATGTTGAATTTATCTCTAACGGTTTCCGACTAATTAGTAATTATTTAAAATTTTTGCTGTTCAAAACAAAGCTCTAATTTAATATTATAATTGCGGCATATGGTTTTGAAAAAAATTGAAATTTGGGTTGTGGCATACCAAGATCCCGTTTCTTGACTGGATAAGTTGGTTCTGTATTATACCGGATTGTGTAAAATTAGTTGTTGTACAGCTAGAAAATCAGCAGCGTTTCAAAGTCGTTAAAAGTCGATTTTCTAAATAGTCACCCTATGTATAATCAAATAACCTGAAAGACAATCAAAATATCTTTCAAATGATGTTTCATATTCTTATACCTAAAAAGTAAGGTTTTTAAGAATTTATCAGAGATAGCGGTAATTGACAATAATTGTTTTCAATAAATGAAACAATAATCAATGTTTGAATATTTCTGAAGAAAGTTGGTTGAAAATAATTGTAATAGAAAGAAAAAAAAACTATTCAAATAAAGTTTCAATGACATTTTTTATTATTGGTGCACAATGTAACCACAACACAATGTGCACATCGTGAATAAATTATAGCAAAAACATACGGAAAGTTCAAACAGATGCGTTCGGAAGAACAACTAATCAACAAGATAAAATTTGTATAATTACAAAATAATTATGTGTCAAAAGCAAATCACATATAATTTCAATGAAGGACAAATAACAAAATTCAATTAAATAGCCTATAACAATACGGAACAAAGCGAATTATAAAAAGATTGTGTCTATTAATAAAATTGCTGTAAATAATGGCAGACTTTCATATTCTCATGTTTCATTTTCAAATTTTATCGCCATATGGAATAATTGTCTTTAATTCCGAAATTTCTAGACACTCGGTTTTATCTTCGGAATCCTACTATTCAGATATAGCAACGTGATATATCATTTGAAAGAGATTTTGAGAGTTTTTTTACACGTTCTACTTTCAAAAATCGACTTTTTATCATTTTGGAATCTTGCGGAATATCTACTCATTTTACGCGGCCCTGTACAATGCAGAAGATCCTTCTCCAAGCAAGACTAATACACAGAATATTGGTGTGCTACACCCAAAATTTGAAGTTTTTACAAATATAATTACCGCAGTGATAAACATTAACTAGGAACTAAGTTTTGAACAACGAAAATGGAAAATTAGTGATTACTCGAAAACTGTTAGAGATGGGTACAAGAAGAAAGTACTGAAGAAAATCTTTAGGAAAGTAATTAAGAATCGAAAAACGGTATTACATATAGGGTGTCTCATTTGAAATGGCAAAGTTAATCATACTTTTTGGTATAAGCGGCAAGAAGAAGAAGCCAAATTTTCAGAACATTCCAAAAGACATTTGCTAAATTAATTTGTATCCACCAAAACTACCAATGCATCAGTAGACTTTTGATGATCTGTTAAATCTGCAGTAAAAATGAACATAAAACTAACAACCAAATTTTGGGATAAGCTCTGTCTTGTGGTCATGTTTTCACATCCTTTATTAAGTGACTAAAATAGTCAATTTTACTTTCTACGGGAATGTAACATCTTAATTCAATATACATAGGTGTCAAAATTCGTATAGGTGTTAAAATGCATGGCAGGATGTTTAGCATGAACTTGCTAAACCAACTCGGTAGCTAGTGTTAAAAGTGTGGTAAAACTCTGGGATAACTGACACCTTCCAACCACCAGCATTATAAATGGAGACCTTTCCAGGTATAAATAAGAAGAATTAGCCTTTAAGTGTATAATGGAACGGCCAATAGACCCTAATCAAATATCGATTACATGGCATCTCTTGCACCTGTCTGCTTATAAATCTCTAAACAGATTGTCCTGATATGACACTTTCAGTATTATATAACTATATAAACATATAGTTATATATACAAGACATCAAAACAACATGACAAGTCTCTATAGAAAAACATTTATAAAAACCCTTCCTACCAAGATATAAGCTCAAGAAAATTGGTTCTAATTAGTTAATTTTTAAGTCACTTTAATATCTAAGCCTAATTTTATATTTTTTATTACGATAGATAATATAAAAATAAATTATTTAAAATTAAAATATTTTCTGTCTGAATCTAATTATGCTGTATAAGTTCGCAAAGGATCAATGGGCTGTTGCAGATTATTTCTCATATTACTATCGCTAACCTGAACGGTATTCTTTTTTGACATCAATAAAGTAAATCGGTTTCCAGAAAAATATCATTTTAATCATAAAGGTTTATTTTCCCGAAATATAATTTTTGAATTTGATTGACTATACTTTAAATTTTGGCAGGAAAATATATCACTCCACATGCTAACTTGACATCCTTACCCGGATAAATTTTTTAATATGTGAAAAATTCACATAAATTCCTGTTTTCTGCATAATCTTAATTTTTAGTCGGGGTGGCTTGGACCCCACTTGTCTTCCTACCTAAGTCTTCACGTCTTAAATCCATTGGTATTTTATCTCTAAAGGACACCTGAACATTTTATTTTTTCTGCGTCTGTGGAAACTAAAGAGGCAATGTTGCAATGAGGTGTGTTTCTTTCTGATAAAATAAGAAACAATGCTGGGATTTTGTGGGGGCGGTTGCAACAATCTTCATGCTGCAAGAAGCCAATATTCAACCCGCTTACGAAGTTTTAAATGAAACCGTTAAATTATCAATTCTTGATTTCGATTTCGAACATATTTAATTTAAGTGAAAATGAATTCACATAATAAGCGTTTATTTGGAAAACATGACAAAAACACGATTTTCAATGGCGTCCTTTAGGAACCTATATCTTGGTAGTAAGGGCCTGTAGAATTTTTCAACAAGAACTTGTCATATTGTTTTGACTCCCTGAATTTTATCTCCAAAAACATATTCTTATATTTCCGGAGACTGCCTCTTTTTTCGATATTTTAAAACAGTTTAAAAGATTTTTATCATTTTATAAAATGTACTTTTTGAAAAATTGAAAAATAAAAAAAGCACTAGGGCAAATAGAAGAACTAAATCAAATACTGTTTGGAAGCATGATAAGTTGAATTGAAAAGCAGATTATGGTAGTGTTTAAAAGCACATATTATTACACAAATTAAAACCGTCGTTAAATTTAGTTTGATTTTGGAGTCGTCAGATCATATTTTCTTTTTATAAAGAGGATGAAATGCATTATACACACCAAGGTAGTGTCGGACCTGCCCCGACTAAAACCTCCTCTCGTTACTTCTCATTTCCTGGAACGGCGCGAGCATTACTTCGGGAAAAGAGAACTGGTATTCCATTCAACCCATATTTGTTTCTTCCTTTTTCCGTTCTTGTACGATATTCCGCACAAGGGTATCCACAATATTCTAAGTACCCTGGCTAATAAGCATGAACTCAACACAATTATGGCTAGTGACTGACGCCCGCTGTTTTGTGTGCTGCGTCTATTAGCAGTCTCCACTTTTCGCAGTGAAAGAACACGTGGTTTGCGTCTTCAACCACATGGCATTTTCTGCGCAAGTCGCTATCGTTGAGGTGGAAGCGATTCCGATAGCTATTGAACCACCCGTGTCCACTCAATAATTGGCAGAGGTAGAAATTTATCTCTCCGTGCTTCCGTCCTACCCACTTTATGAGATCTGGTATCAATAGCCGTGTCCATGCTTCTTTTTCAGTTTCTGTTGCCCATTTTCGATGCCATTCCGTAAGTATCTCCCTGTCGGTGCTACTTCCTATTCCTTTCGCAATTTGATACTGAAGGCATCTCTTTATCATTTGGAGGTCTATGAGTGGAATCCCGGCCAGTACCAATGCAGCTTCTGTAGATACAGTTCGAAAACTGCAGCATATCCTAAGCACTACCCTACGTTGTACCCCTGCAACTGTATTTCTTCCACTTGATGGCTTGGCGCCATATGGGCGCTTCATACAGGAGAATCGAATGTGCCACGTTTGCTAAAGTCTTCCTGTTGGATGATTTTGGCCCTCCTAGGTTCGGCATAATTCTGTTTACTGCCATTACAGACTTTTTAGCTTTGATGCTACATGGCACCACATGTTCCGAGATATTTCAACCGCGATTTTGTTTCTATCGCTTCAGTTTCCAGCTGCAAGGTGGCTCTTTAAATTTCCTGCCTCCATAGAGGATTAGGGCTTCTATCTTCTCTGCTGCCAGTCGCAAACCCTTCTTACCGATCTCCGTAGACATCTTAGCCAAAATCCAGTTAGTGTTACTGATTAGCTCTAGCTGTGTTTTTACTTTGCAGATAACGGTTGTGTCATCAGCGAATCGAATGATGGTTGTCCCAGTAGGTACTTCTATTGTAAGCACAGAATTATAGAATATATTCCACAGCATAGGTCCCAAAATGGCGCCCTGTGGCACTCCACATTTTATTTAGATTCTCAGGCCCCGTTTAACAAGTACATATCTTTCCGAGAGATAGTCCGATATTATTCGGCGGAGATATAATGATACTCCCACATCTTTGAGCGCTAGCATGATTCCTTTCCACGGTGCTGAGTTGAAAGCATTACGGATATCTATCGTGGCCATTACGCATAGTTCTCGGTTATTTGGAGCCTTTGATTTGATGCTATTCACGATCTTCAGCACCTCTTGCATTGCATCAGTGTTAGACCGGCTTTGCTTGAATCCATATTGGTGGATATATAGTTTCCCATCGATTTCGCAAGAGAGCCTGTCTGCAATGACTCTTTCAAAAAGTTTCTCAAATTCGGCCAGTAGAACGACTGGCTTGAATTTAGTGGAGTCATGTTTCTGAATAAGAACCAATGGCGCTGTCTTCCATGGACCTCGAAAACTCCACTTTTGTAGCAGTGTGTTATAAACTTGCAGAAGGGTGTCAAGTTCCGATAGAGCTGCATCCTTTACCACCTCTGTCGGTATTCTATCTGGACCTGCAGCCTTTTTGTTCTTTATTCGAGACATTGCTGTTGTGAGCTCTTCAGCATCAATTGGAGGTTCATATGTTCAAATTGATATGTATGTATGTTCAATAATGCCAGGATAAATGCCCCATTTCTCGCAATTTTACCCAATGGTATCGAGCGAGTAGGGAACCTATCATGTTTTGTAAATTTATCTTTAGTGGATATTTGCTACGTTTTATATAAAAAACTTCAATTTGATGACGGTTTCTGAAAAACCGAAACTTACGAAATACGCAATTGATGTGGAATTTTTGTTGGATATATAAAATATCCAGGAAGATAAACATTTTTAAAATAATCAAGTGTGAAAGTTCTTGAAGAACCAACAAAATTAGCAACAATTTAAGTGCTTAAAATTCAACGTGTTTTTCATTAATGAACATCAGAAATACAAATATTGAAATATCAATAAATTCTCAAATAAACAACAATTACTAATGAAGGCATTCAAAAGCAAATCCCGATAATTTCTTTAGCCTTTTATCTGTGCAAGTTATCTGCTGGAACTGGGCAACTGAAGATAATATTCCGCTAATCTCCATAGATCAATTTTACCGTGTTCTTTGGAACAATACAGTCGACTAACGAGCATCCGTAGCAAAAACTCATCAGGTAAAGCGTAGCAGCTGGTTATGCCAATTTATTTTTCTGCTTCAACAATAGACGAAAAAAAAACTATGCAAAAACCATGAGAACTCAAAACCCTGTAATGTCAAGAACAAAAGGGCCCATCAGTCGGATGTCATGGGTCGGTATATGCAGATTCTTCCGTAATTGATATCGGTGCCTCGTGGATATGCAAATGGGGTCTTTTTTTCAAATCTGGTTCCGGGTAAGACTAATTATTATGTTGCCGATAGGGTAGCGGAGGAATCCGTTATTGCTGTATGGGAATCGCTGTTACAAGAGCGACAGATCGAAATTTGCATAAGGCGATCCACGGGTTGTCGTATTGTTCAAGTACACTGTCGAAACACACTTTTTCTTGCATCTGAAATGGCTGTTGGATATACGTTCAGTGCAGTGTTAATGATTGATATTTGGGCGGTTAACACTAAAATATTAAGCGAAACGCGAATGTCCTTTTTTATTTATAACTGAAAGAAGAAACGACAATTGAAGAAATTACTATTCATTTGTTTGCGAAGTGCTTTCAATATTGCGATGCCTTAAAATTATTCTACGTGTTTGATTTTCTGGTTCTCTACCAGTACTCCTTTAGATCCAGTGAAACGATCATTTGCATACCTGACAAGGCATTTTTGCCGGAAGAAAAAAACGATTTCTACCTACTACAGCATCCGGTTACGTGAGAGCACATCACGAACTCCGTAATTTCGATCCCTTTTAATTCTAGAGCGTATGCAAATAAGCCCTTTACCAAGAACAAAACGGTTGACGGCAACAAAAAAAAAGCGACAAAAACGCTGTAGGACAGGGGGGCAACTACTGATGGGTCCGATGTCGATTATAAGGGTACCGAAATATATTAGTAGAGTTCTCGCCGTGCTATTAAAGGTGTGAATTCACATTTCCTACAAGGAATTTGGTGGTGATTTGGTCTGGTGTTGTGGGGAAATTTGTGGAAAATAAGAAAATGTGAAATTGTGTTTAAGTGCGGATCAACATTGCCTAGAGCCAAGACTATTTATGTCTTCAGCTCTTTGTTCGGATGAGATGGTACTTTGACATCAAAACTTTTGGATCTGCTTAGTTCGCTTGATTCATACGATTTTTCCATACCGCAAATATGTATTTAGTCAAAATACAATTGTGAAATGTTTTTTTTACACTTCTTTTGTTCTTCAATAGCCACTATTGATTCAGAAGTGATGATTACTTATTTATTTGTATATTTTAGCTCTAATTTTCGTTGTTATTCGAACATTCACAGGTATTTTTACATTTAACGGTTATGATACATTGGATAATATTACGGGTATTAACTACGGTGTTTTTATGAAAATTCTGCTTTGTTACGAACAATTTAGCTAAAAATTAGCTTTGACTTTTTTCTGTTTGGTTATATTCAGTTGTAAAGTTTCAAACTTTATCCATATTGTAGTACTAAATGTCGTCCTTCCTGTAGGTAAGTTTATGTCTAGAAAACTATTCGGTAACAATTTTGTATTAAATGATAATGATATTGTTTATGCTTTATTAAAAGTCTTTTAAATTTTGAATATGATTTTTTTAGTTGAGTTTTGGGAGAAATTAATAAACATGCTTTACTTGCACTTGATAGACGTGCTGCGATAATCAGTTCGGAAAATATACAGTCACAATTAAAACGAATAATTGGAAGGGCCAAAAATCAGATTTGGTGCGCTAATTTAATTGAATTTTCATAATTCGTTAAACTTGACGTTTTAAAACTAATCTTCACTGTTATGCAGAATTTATAAAAATATTTGTTTGCATTTCGTTTTTCGGTGATGTTTTCATGGAATTGCCCTCACAATATTATTTTCTTATACGATATTTTCTCAGTTTCGTTATTTTCGCCATACGATCTTATTGTTCTTGAGAACATTGTCCAGATATACAAGAATACTATCTATGTTTTAATATAAAAATAAAATATTATAATTGTATGTTACACGTTTGCTTTTGATGTTGGTTCTTTTAAAGCATGCCCATTAATCTGAAGATTTAGGAATCCGGATATGCAGGTGTTTAACATGAAAGGCAAAAAAATTCTTAAAGTTTGAATCCGATCGAAAAACGAAATGAACGCTGTAATACGAGTACCGGTCATTCGGGGTGAAGTCGGACTGTGGGGGCGAACTCGGACAGACCGTTATTGGTCAATATTTTCGTCAAGATCATTTGATGCACTGCGTAAAAAGTACCCAACCGTCAGTTAAGTTCCTAGTCTCATTAGTAGTATACATTTTCGATGGATAAATTCGCCGTAGAACACAAGGTGAGGACTTTATGAATTGTATTTTGTTCTTCGAATTGGAAAACTATAAAAGAGACTGTTGCACATAAGAGAATGCTATACATAAAAAATCCAAATGAGTTGTTTTTTCCGATGTGCTCATTACTAATAAACCCATGGCAATTTCATTAAAAAACATTGTTTTTTGCCTTAAATAATTGCGTTTTAGTTAAAAAGTTATTTTATAGAGGTGAAGGCGGGCACCATGGTTAAGCAGTATAAAAAGAAACTCGGTATTAATTTTAAGAACTACAATGAAGAAAATGTCGCTAGGGCACTCGAAGATATTCGACAAAGCAGAAAAAGTTCAAGATAGGCTGCTGAAAATTAGAAAATTTCAAAATCCACCTTACACGATCAGAAAAAACGGAATAAAAACGAGGAAACATGGCGGACAGTGCCTAATTTCACAAGAAGAGGAACCTACTATTTTGCTTTTTTACTTTTTTTGCTCTTACGGACTAGGTGCTAATACCATTTTTAAGGCTTAATAAAGGGTCGTCCGCATTTACCCCACACATAGGGGTGAAGCCGGACACCCTTTACCTAAAAAAAAAACTTAGGGGGGGAAGAAAAGTTCTTTTGTTTTATTATGGAATTCGACCAAGGAGACACGGAATGCTTTAAATTATTTTATTGGAAATTTTCTTTCCAAAATTATACTTGGCGGTTTGTTTCCAGTACAAATTCTTAATGATACGAATATCTCTATCATCGATTCTCATATTTTTCAAAATATTAATTTGGTATGTTGCACTTTACCAAATGCCTTTTAAAAATCCACGAAGCATGCAAAAACGACCTTTCTTTGATCACGGCACTTCTGTAGTAGGATGTTCAGAGTTCATTCCTAAAACCGAACTGAGTTTGTTCCATGGTTTCTTCGCATTTGAGTCTAATTCTGCTGCGTATTATTCTTAAGAAAATTTTGAGGGTGTAGCTCATTAGACTAATCAGTCGGTATTCTGAGGATTTTCTTGCTTTATGATTTTTAGGAATTGAAATAAATGTGGATTTTGCATATATATTTCATTGAAGAGTTTAACTGTTTTTTTTTTATATTTTTTTCATCTATCAGTGTTATTAACTCAGTGGGTGTTTTATCCGGTCCTAGAGGTTTTCTCTTTTTTTGCATCTTTTATAGCATTTCTACTTCGGATCTCTTGATTTCTAGACCTTCTGTGCAGTGCACACTCTTCTATCATCATTAAACAGCTCTGATATGTATGTTTGCCATTCTGTTTTGATCTCTTCTTCATCAACGATGATTTTGTTGTTATTGTTCACTAGTACAGGAGAACTTCTTTTTATATTTCACCTTTTTATGTATGTTGAATAGATCATGTTTGGACATGTTTTCCATTTCTTCGCACCTTTCATTCATCCATCTTTCCTTGGCCATCTTGATCTCCTTTTTAATTTTTTTCTGTAGATACTTTACGTCATTTGTTTTTGCTAGTCTTCGCTGTTCCATTAGTTTTAAGATATCTTCCGTCATCCATTTATTTTTTGTGATTGAGTCCTTTTTATATGCATTATTTGTGTTACTTTAATGCTTTAGAATTCCTCCTACCTCTATTTTCAAGAATGGCCTTAGTTTATATTTTCTGTCTGTTAGTTTTAACTAATCTAACAGACTAACTAACTTTTTCGACCTTTTCGACTCTACTCTTTTTGTCTTTATAAAACAGGCTTCTTTCTCTGTAATTTGTCCACCTTTATCACGGTCAAGTACTTTTACAAGATCTAACGACTTTTTAATAATAACCATACCCCGTTGGGTTCACTCAAATTACTCGCCATCCGTCAGTCGTTTCGAAACAGAAAAACTGGTCGGGCAAATTCACATTTTATTAGCGGCAAAGCTTTGCTATCGGAGTGGAAAATTTCCATAAAACACAAATCAATTCCCAGGTTGATGGCTGGCGATTATAAAATTTGCCTAAAATAATTATAATTCGTGGAGTTTGCAAGTTTTGAGCGCCGGCAAAGTGGAGTTTAAGTAGTGCGCGACGTGTTTCTTGGGACGCGAGGTGAATTTCGCTTTCAACTAACAACAGAAGAACGAGAACAGCTCGAGCAGTAAGATTAAATTAAAAATAATAACACTTTAACGTCCAAAATTTGATTATAAAAAAGTTGATAGTTGAAAATTCAAATTAAGGAAACGTGAGCTTGCACTATTAGTTTATAGCTAATTTAAAAAATGCTACTACATCCGTTTATATTAAATATTGAATTAATTATTGCATTTAAACTAAACGAATTAGTACTATTTAATGATTACATTTAATTTGCGTTTTAACATTTTTTCTGATAATAAAATTTGAGTGGTTGATGCAATGCAGCAACGTTTTCTCATCTGTTTACTGAATATAAAATAAACATATTTTCAAGGCAAAATTACATTAAAATCAAACACAATTGATTATTTTTCTGCAATGTTGCTACAGGTATTGAAATAAGCCCATAAAAATACATTAATTTGTGATTTTTAGATTCCCATTTAATCAGAAATGTTTGCACCAAATATTTATTTACAATTTATTCGCAGCTCTAATAAAGCAGACCTCTAAATTAAACTTCTACCCTTTCAAATATCTTTCGAGTAAACTGATAATAAATTAATTACAGTTTTAACAATCTGCTACTCTATCATAACGTAATGGGAATTGAACAAATGTAAGTCTCTTCCGAATGAAAAGCGGCAATTAAGAGTCGGGAATTTCGTTAAGAGCTCTTATAATTGATCTGTTTAATGGGCTTATAAAGCACTAATTAAGTATGACTTACTGGGGCAGTTTAAAGGACAAGTCAACGGAAAAGTCGAATAAAAGCAATTTGAAATAAAGCCGTTTTCGTTGAATAAATGGGTTTTTTAATCTTACAACCTGTTGCCGATGCTTAATTTTTGCTTTTTTGGTTGGTTTGTTGACCAAAATTTTGCTCTTATAGAATAAAATTCTACACCATCTTGAAATTTCCTGCCAGCTCGGCTTTGCATTAAATTTGCTTTCCATATAAAGTTTTATCCCCAATCCAATAAAACATTGAAAATTCCTATCTGCGCTCCCTCGCATCTTAAAGAAATTCCGTATTTACCACACGAAAAAGCCATCTAATAATAACGTTAAACCCCCTGGAGCGCCGACTAACGAACGAATACATATAGGACAGATCTTCCTGCTTTTACAGGGTGGTCCCAATGCATGTCGGATTTGGTCATATTATGCCAAAAAAAAGTATTTCCCCCAGATTGACTGAAATACCTAATTTGAACTAGGAATTTCTACTAAGGTGTTAACTTAATTGTAATTATAATTGTAATTATATATAATTGCGTAAATTGTAATGTTGAACGATGTTTTGCTTTATTTGAAACCGTTTTTAGGTGCTAATTAATCCAGTGAAATATGCCAAAACAGGAAATTAATTCGAATTCAATTTGTCAAGTTAAGCATGGCGAATATTTAACGAGTGAAATTGGCGAATTAGAATGCCAAAAGCAATCACGATAATATAGCACTTCATTGTTAAGCAAAAAAGTATACGGAATTTTCCATTCCTGTAAGCGGCACGTCCTGTATAGCCTCTTGAACTTTCCCTGTGATTTTGCATATAGAAAGCTCACGAGCAGCAATCGTTAAAAAGGGGGCCCTGAGCGGCGGCAGGAGGCCCTTTCGTTTTTCCCGTTTTTCATCCTGCACATGAGATTTGCAGAACTGATAAATCGTTATGTAAGGAGGGAACTTTAATCTTTTGAAAAAAGGAACGGAGAGGAAAGCTCTTTCCAATTTTATTAAATTATTTTCTGCCTTTATAACTAGACTTGCCTGAGTGGCGCTGGAAACGTTAGCTGGTAATTGGATCGGACTGGATAGTTCTTGATAAAACATTTTTCGTTTTGAATTGAATGTCATATGTATTGTGTTTTTCAGTAGCAGTAGGTACTGGGTTAAATGTTGAAAACTACCTTCAGACGCGTATTTTAAGCGCAGCATTGACGCCCAACACAAAATTGTTTGGCGGATTTTTATACTTTTCAATAATAAGAGACACTTTGAATTAACGTTAAAATCTGCTTTATATGTTATACATTTTTACCCAGCTTTAAAACGCGGAGCTTTGCGAAACGTATACTGTATTACAGTAGTAGTAGTAAACATCTTTATTTCTAAAAAAGGCTATCGACCTATCGGTCTTTCTGCCCTTGTTTAATACATGTAGTCTTAATCTAAATAAAAAACAAAGATGAAAATTCTCTTATTCTAGGTTAATAATCTTATTAAATATACTTTCCAATTCTAATGACAAGAAAAGATTATTTTATTGTCCAGTAGACAGTTGCGTTTGTAAGTGTTCGAGTATCGTTGATGTAGGGAAACGGAAGCGGGATTGTCTGGTTGGTCTTGTAAGACAAAGGGGATTCAGTATGGTCCAGTTGTACGGGTTGTTTGTCCATTTTGTCTGTAGGTGTATGAGTCTTTCCGAAATCTTTGTCATGTTTGTGCGTTCGTATAGTAGTTGGGTGGGGGGGTTGTGTAGTGGGTTTTGAGGGTGTCTTATTCGTGTTATTCAGTCTTAGTGCAATTTGTTCTATTGTTTGTATATAACGTTTTGTCCTTTCTGTTCCGTTGGTCATGAGTATATGTCCATAGTCTGGCAAGGGTCTACAAATAGCTTTATATTTTTTGGTGGCGGTGTTTGTGCTAATTCCTCTGTCTTTGTAGGTTAGTGATCGGAAGTGTTTTGTTCTCTTTATTGTTTCTGCCCTGATGTTTCGTATGTCTTTAATGAATTTAAGTTTGTGGTCAATTGTGATTCCAAGGTATTTTACGTCGTTTTTTTGGTTGTGTCGTTTGGCCATCTGCAGTTATTGTAGGGGAGTCAGCGTTGAGTCTGTGGTTTGTGAGCAGAAGTTGTTTTTTTGACGCGTTTGGTGTTAGTCTCTATTTATAAAACCATGTCATTGTGTTGTTTGTTAGTGCTTTGTAGTCTTTGAGCTGCTCTCTCAGTAGTTTTGTCATGTACAATAAGTGCCGTGTCGTCTGCGTATTGTAATATGTATGCCGATCTGTCGATTTGATTTTGGTCTGGTAAGTTGTAATTGTATATGTCATGGCAGTATATATTGTAGAGAAACGGTGAGAGTGGGGATCCTTGAGGGAGCCCTTGTTCAGGGGAAAAAGAAAATGACAGTGTTTTGTCAATTCGTACTTGTAGTTGTCTGTTTTCTAGTAAGTTCTTTATGGTGTGTAGTAGATATGTTGGTGTGCGTAGTTTGTATAGTTTGTATGGTAAGCCTCTATACCAGACACTATCAAAAGCTTTGTTAATGTCCATAAACAGGCAAGCTTTCTGCCAGGTGGGTTGTTTGTATATTGTTAGTCAGAGTGAAGAGTGGGTGAATAGTCGAGTGCTGATGTTTGAATCCGAACTGATACGATGGTATGTACTTTCTGACCAGTTTTCCCAGTCGCTGCCTTATTATGTACTCAAAAACCTTGCTAAGTACTGGTAGCAATGTAATTGGTCTGTAATTGCTCGGTTGTGTATTGTCCAGTCCATTATTAAGCCGTTTTTCCATGTTTTTGGAATTTTGTTATTTCTGATGCAGTTGTTCTTCAGTTAGGATCAGTTTGTGTGTTTCTTGAGTTAGGCTTTTCAATAGTTTTGCCTTAATTTTATCTTTCCCAGTGCAGTGTTTTTGATGTGCGCTAGGGCTTCATCGTACTCTGTGTCTGTGATCAGTGTGCAGGCATAGTTTGGTGAGCTGTTGAAATAGTTCAAGTACCAGTGGTTGATCAAGTTCCAGTTGTCATTGTCGAAGTTAGGGTTTGTCGATATGCTGAAGACCCTTTGATAGTGTCTGGCGAACGCGTCAGATTTCTCTTTGTCTGTCTACCGTTCTATTCCGTTTTCGTCAATTGTGTCAGTAGTGTTATTTTTTTTGTATTGCGCTAGTTTCTTAATTTTTCGCCAGTATGTTTTGCCTTTGTCTTTTTGTATTTCTTTACATGTTTCTAGCCATTTGTCTTGTCGGTATTGTCCAATCAAGGTTTTAATGTTTCTGTTGAGTTGGTTCAGTGTCTTTTTTAGGTCGTTAATTTTGAGTGTTTGTATATAGTCTGTACAGTTCTCTCTTTTGTTTTATGAGTCTCAGTATGAATTTGGGTAGTGTATGTCGGTAGAAAGCGTTTTTTATTTCCGGGCTAAATTTTCCTATGGCTAGTGAAAGTTGTACTGTATTACATTTATACATTGGTTATGATTTGTTATCAGAGCGTTTCAAAACTAACATCCGAATTTTTCACATCATTGACCAGACGAGGACATCTCAAACACAAATTAGAGCTTTAATTAATAAACTGTGTTTTAAAGATTTAATTTGCACGAAAATGATGATAGTTCGTGATGTTAAACCTGTCCGTAGAATAATATTTTTTTGTCATAATTTCGTCATAACTGCAATCGTATTATTGTGATTTCTGAATCCGTAGGAAATGCTGGAAAAAGTTAGGGCAATAAGCACATAATAAGAAATGAAAATAACTTGAATAGATGTAAAATTATCGACGTAAAATAACCTAGCGAGTAAAAATATCACTTGCAGTAAATGATTTATTTAGTTGGCTTTTCATAATATTTTTCTGACCTTTCATCCTTCCGTTGGAGCATCTTCAATCGTTGGCCTCAAAATTGTCAATTGTGAACATTTGCTGAAATGTTAAGATTTATTTACAAATAAATTTACTTTTCAGTTTCTAAAGCCTATTCATGATTGAGTATATAATAAAATTCGTAATCTTTCACCATTATTTTTTGCTTTTTCTTACAAGATAACTTTGATTTGTTCTGAAAATAAAATGTGAACATTCGGGCACACCATTCATGAATTGCTTCGATTTCTTTTTGTCGTTGCAGTCAAACGAAAATAATACTATTTATTCCGACCTTTATTAGGATGTCGAAATTTTTATCAATTTATAGTCCAGTCAAAGCATCCGTTATTTAATCCTCATGAGCGTTTCCAATATTTTCAAATCTTCTTATACTTACTTACTTACTTACTACATTTTTAACATTTATACATTAGAATCTTCTTTTAATTCATGTTAGTCAAGACTGTATCAATTCTTCTCCGTTTAGTTTTATTAGCCCATGTTTCTTTATTACCTGTTTTGTAATTTTTTCGAATGGAGTGAAACACTGAAAAATTTTCAACTTTCACACAAATATTTAGAAGTGTCTCAAAATCTACTTTTATTTTTGTGTATCAGAACTCACAAAAATGAATGAAAAATGATTCTTACAAACGTGTGTAGGCTTAGGTGGAGCTACACGTTGGGATTAAGGAAATAAAGTGCGACGTGCCATTTAAAAACATGATAAATGCGCTTCATGACACACATTTTTAGCGTTAACTATTTCCATTAATAAGAGAAGACAAACAGAGTGAATTCTGGAAAACTAAAATGAATGACATACAAACAAACTGATAAACCATATAATCCTATTAAGTAAAAATTTAACCTAATTTTAAAATTAATTTTTATGTTTTCAGAACTGTTTTTTTCAATCTACTGTCGTTCTCAAAAGATAGCAGATAATTTATTAAGAAATTGTTTAACAATGTTAAATCAATACAAATATGTAACCATTCGCTCTGATATTTCGTTTCTTCACAGATTGTCAGTTTTTGATTTTGACCAAAATATCATTGTTTAAAAAATCGGTAAATAAAATTAATTAAGAATTTTGGTGAAGTTTAATTTAGGTTTACTTCAGATTTTAGTACAAACAACAAGGTATGGCTTCAATTAAATAAAACTGAGCAACACAATTATCTTGACTGAGTAAAATGATTGCACTTTCTTTAATTTTACGTTTATTTGCTGTTGGTTTCTTTCTTCTACAATTATTGAAGCATTCCAATAATTTGGTGGCATTTATCACATACATCAACAACATCAATACTTACCAGAATGCGGCGTGAATTTATATCTATGTCTGACAATTTTTCTAAAAAATGTGCTGAATTTTTAATATAAGAAAAGGTTTTTTATTATTAGGGGATTTAAAATATTTATTTGGCCAAAGGATGTGTAGATGAATTTATACTACTAATCTCTGATCGTAAAGGAATTTTTATTTTAATAATTTTTTGAACCCCGTAAAAATGTGTTAAATTCGACCTATCATATTCTGTGAATTCCTGTTTAATATTTCTTTGGTTGAGTTGTTGGGACGCACAGTTAGACGACCGACAAGAATTGTGTCAAACTCAGTGCTTTTGGCGATATTCGAAGAATATGCGAATTTAAGAACACACTCTGGTAATATATACTAGCAAATCATATTCAACTCACGTTTTTCTAGAACCAGGAGGGAATAAGACCGCAGATAGTAGGTGGTATGCCAAAAAAGTGCCACGTGACAAATCGTTTCAATTAACACTTAGGAAGAATAGAGTTTAGAGTCTATGTACCTTTGCTAGGAGGAATGTTTGAGGAATATTCTAGCCAACGGGGACGCAGAAGGCGAACTTACAAACGTTAACTTTGCTCCTAAAGTACAGTACTGAAGCTATTGAAAAGTCGCAATTTGAAAGTATTTGAATTCATTGAGGATGTCAGGTTTCTTCTGGCTGGAATACTCGTCGAAGCACCACCAGTTGAAGACAGAATAATAAAAAACGATTTTCGACGGGTCAACATTTTCTATGTTGCTCGTGAAAATGATACTCATAGAAATAGAGGAACCAAGACAGTTAAATCCATTTCGGGTAGCATTCGAAGAATATTCGAGTAAATGCGACGGATCCGCCATTTGGGGCAATCGCCTCCCCTTCCATGGAATTGCGACGCACCCCTTATCGTCGTTGCCCAGGCAACCACGCGACATTGGGGGTGCAAATCGCCCTTTGCACGCATTCACGTATGACCCCCAGTCCAGTGGCAGGGGTGGATTTTTAAACAGCCCCCGGGTTTTTATTGTGACGTGTGCGTGTGGATATTGATATTGCAAAAATGCAATGGCGGGTGGAGGAGACGAACGATTAAATTCAAGCCTGCATCGAACGCTTCTATTGCTTTCGGTTTACCTGTTTTAAATTGCTTTTCTATTTCATGTGCCTTTAAACCGTTGTTCTGTTTCGTTTTAGAAAGGCGATGCATACACATGATTGAAAATGAGCAGATATTTAATGTTGCTGATGTACGTACAGTATTAGACACCTTTGGGTTTCTTTCAAAATATATATGCTTCCATTAGTTGGGTTGAAGGAATGGAAGTAACTATGGGGAATTTACCAAGATGGTTTTAAGCATTGAGAAAAGCATGAAAATTGGTCGTATATTTTTCGGAAATTACCTCAATTCCAGCACTGGTGTTGTATACATGGTTCCCCGAAATTGTTGGTCAACAGTGATGGGGCGCACAATAGACCTGAAAATACGCTATTTTTCCAAGGCGGTAAGAGATATCGAAAAAACCGGGTCTACCGTTTTTGTAGCAAAAAATGGCTTTATGAAACTGCTATATCGTATTTACAAATTTGGCAACACCGTAAAATTTTAGATATGTTCTTTATGGTTGAAGCGGTTTCATGTTTTCAAACCCTTTAACTTGCGTATTTCGCCTTCAAATTTTTGTCTTTTATCAAAAAGTGAGAATTTCCTCACGTCTTCTATTACAGATTGATAACGAGTGATCTTATTTCAGAATAAAAAAGGAATTCTTTATCCCAAAAGGTAACCAAGAGCTACGACTTGGAGAGTATTTGAGAATGATAGCAGATTTGCAAACGAAACGTTAAGGTTTTCTAAATTGTTTTCTTTACTAATTCGAATTTTTCTCTTGCAGGTTAAGCATAAGTGTGACCTAGGATAGTAGGAAACGTATCTGTAGGTGAAAGCTCTTGATTATCTTTTGACAAAGAGATAATCTTCTTTTAATAATTCTTTATTGTGAAATTAGAGCACTCTTTATCAATCTGTAGTCAAAAACATGAGGAAATTCTGTCTTTTTATAAAGACAAAATGTTTGACGCGAACTACCCACGAAAATGGGCATGGATCTTTTGTTACAAAAATTTTACAAATGCCAAATAAACGGCTTAATAATTAAGACTAAATTTCATTTTTCAACTTGAACCTGAAAGGCCCAAGACTCCCATACGGAATTCAGATCAAAATATCATATGAAGTCCTAATCCTATTTTCAGGTCTTCTGTACGCCCTATCATTTCGGGACAGCCTTTATAGTGGTACACATATTAGTTTATTTGGAAATTACAACTTCTAGGGTGTTCAACGAATTTTACAAAGGTACAAGAGAAACTTAATTAAAAGCAGTTGATTATTCTTGCTCTTATTATTTATTTCCAATCAAATCAGTTAGTAGATATTTGGTTTGCATTGGCAAGGCTCAGATCTTCTGGAAGTCCAGTAACTGCCGAACCTCACATAGGGTTAAGTAACCGACAGGTAGCAAGGGCTCTAAATGACTGGGCTCTTCGAGCACCACAGAGATGTGGAGAAAGGCGGACGCGTGTAGACAAGCCAAATAGTTGATGGGAACCTCAAGTGACTCCAAGGCAACATCCAAATGGTTGATGGCAAGGAGTCGCTGGGCCTTGAGAATTCTGGTTGGGGTCATGACAGGCCACTGTGGTCTGAAGAGACACCTACACCTTCTAGGAATTGGTGATAGCCCCGTATGTCCACAATGTGGAATGGCGGAGGAAACATCCTACCACCTATTAGGAGTCTGTCTTCATAAGTCGTCTACTAGGAGCCGCCTTCCTGGGGCCTCCACACTCTCCCGCATCGAATTGTCTTCCTAGGAGTGGAGAGGGATCCTTGCTTTTGTCAGGGAGACGAGACACCTGAGTGGGAAAGATCAGGACTAGTGAGGTGGGGATGGATGGAGGGGGAATGGCCAAAAGGGCCTTCTCTCCGGACCCATCGGGTCCCTGCACAATACTACTACTACTACTACTACTAGTAGTAGATATTTATTTGTAATTTGACCTTTAAAACACACTTTTTCGGTATTAATATACCAATAGTAATTCACTTGTGTTGAGCTTTCAAGAGTTGTATACCAAACTAACCCAAATAGAGCAGATGTTTCATTAGAAAAAATCGTTCTCTCGACCATTTTTTGTTCCTTGCAAACGGCAACTGTAAGCTACAGCGTGTTCAAAATCGTCTGCCGGAAAAGTAGCACTTTTCAAATGAACTAAAAGTATAGGAATTTCTGATATGCTTTGTGACAAGTTTTGTGGTTAACTTAATATTCTTTCTCACAAACACCCTATACAGCCGTACAGTAAATTTGAAATCACCCCGTATGTATATTGCAAATTTTAATTGAAAGCAAATTTTAAAAAGAACAGCACTATCACCGCCTTATTGCGTGACCTGTAAAATAAAGCGTTTTCTTTTCGGTTAGTTCGGTTGCAGATAGTGACTATTTATGTTGTCGTGCTACCAGCAATTAAAGTTTCCATATGATCATTTGCCTTTAATTATTTAATTTTCTGCATTATATTGTTCCACATCTCTGATACGATAAATGGTGAATTGCATTATTTTTTCATGTTCTACTGCCGAGAATGATAATGGCAGCCTGATTAATACTCAAAGATAACCAGCAAACATTTATAAAGTTTTTTTAAGTAGGTACTTTTTTACTTGTTTTCAAAAAATTTATTGTTTCAGTCACGAGCATTTATCAAGAGTCTGAACACATGCGAAGCTCTGCTCTTGGCTGGTCTTACATGTCGCATTAGGCAACATTTCGACTTTTTATAAACATATTAATGATCAGTATGATATGAAAAAGAAAATACTAGTATTAATTATTGGAACTTGATTAAACTCACTCGGGTTTTAAGCAAGATTTTCAAATAATTCCTAGCTACGCTCAATGTGCAAGTTCAGCAGCACAATTCTCAGAAGGGAATTAACATTTTTTTTAATTGTGTGAAAATCGAAGATAAAACTGGGAATTTAGATAGCATTTTAGTAATGATTACGATTTAAGTTTCCTTGTAATCGTTCTAATTTTGTAAAGTTGCCCTCTAATTTACGCTTCAGGAACCTGTTTTGATTGTATTGCGAAGTTTACCTTGTTAATAACAATAAAATTATTGTTTCATCACACATCTTGATGAAATCAAAAAGATTGATGAAAGCAAAAAGAGTTGGTCTTTTTCAAATCACTCACTGAAAAGTAACGGAAAAACGATTGAACCATTTTTCTAAAAGGTGCATTCTCAGTACGTGTTTGTTTGCTTACTGTTCGATTTCAGTTGCATAACTTGCAATAATTATATGCCTTTTAACTTTCTCCGGTACTGTTTTTCTTCTAATTATAGACCTTAACAACCTGCTGACTTGTCACCTGGCCTTACATAATCAGCAAACGGGCGTGCTCACATTTAGTAACACTAGTAACGTATGCTAAAATCCGCAAGACCTCTTAAGAGTCAAAAGCCATAATTATAAAACCCGACAAAACCTCAAAACTACAATAATGCCAAGTTGGCATACTCGTTACATATTCATAAGTACGCTCCTACATTTGTGCGGCATGTGCTTATTTCAGGTACTTTACAGGCTAAAAGGGTAAAATTTTGTGGAGGCAAACCCTAACATTACTTGGTGAATAATTAAGTTTCTAATAAGGTACTAGAGGTTTTTTAGCTGATGTGAAAAGGGGGATCAGCTTTCGAAGTCTGGAAAATATCAACCAATAGTGGGGCCTTATCATGTTTTCCAAACACTGAAATGCATGAAACATTTTTGCACTTTGGTCTTAATACAAAATAAAAAAATACATAAGGTTATCAAAAATGACTGAAACTAGATGCAAACTGAGATTTAAATAGCAAATCATAAATACATCTTTGGTTTCAGTTAAAGAATTAGCGCATTAGGGTTTAACTTATTATTTAATCTACCCTTGAAATTCCTCAATTTTTATCCCAAAATTGTCTCCGATCACTTTTCTTCACTGGTAATACAGAAGGTGCCCAATACTGAAAAGTTTTGCCAAATAATAGAGAGTTATTGGATGGTCAATAAGGGGATGCAGTAATAAAGTTTGTGGTATTTTGACTCATACGCCGGCGCAATTGAGTTTAAAAATAAGGGACCCCTTAATAAGGATACTGTTCTGTGCTAATTGTGCAGCGATACTGCACGTTTTATTTCTACCTTAAACTGGCAGTTGATATTTCTAACCTCTGTGTCTAACGTCGGCGAAACATAACCTGGTTTGAGATACACGTGTTTTTCAATTGAGAATTTTTTTGAATGAGAAATGCTCAAACAGCGTCAAAAATCCAATAAAAAAGGTAAATAATACAAAGTCAACATCGTTAAATTCTGTAAGGTTAGGCACTGAGGTTATGTTAAAGGTTAGAGTCTTTTAATACTTAAAGCAGTGAACTAGACATTCCAATAACTATCATTTCGTTAACGAAATAAAGCTAATGCAGTATTAAAATAAGAAATAACCTTATTACTGCAATACAGTATTTATAATTTCCAATAACTCTCTAATACTGAAATGTTTCAGAAGATGGATGATGATGATGTTTTGAACAGTTGATTGTATTGTATGTATTGTATGTATTGTATAAAGTAAACTAAATACGTTTAACTTACGGACAATTTATAAAATTGTTTAATAAAAAATGTATGCATTAATTTTCTTTAAACACTAATAGGATATAAAAATCATAAACTTTTTTATCCCAGACTTTGAAAACTGTCGATTTTTAACACAACAAGGAAAATTTCGAAGAATTCACATCCAATTCTTATTCTAGTTTAACTTTAACAGATCCACTTTGTATTTTTTTCAAAGCTTCATTTTAACATTTTTAACTGTTCCAGAAACATTATTTATACCTTGAATCCAATTGGCAAACTAATTATTTTTCCATTGATCTTCGTGTATCTTCTAAATCCCAAAACACATCGAATGCAATTTCAATGCAAAGCTGATCGCGAAAATGTCTCCCCCCAAAACCAATCGTCGGCTTATTACATTAAACGCGTTCCATCTTTTCCTCGGCCTGAGTTTTGAGGAGGGGATTGATCTCCGCATTCCCTCAGGACGTTGTCTGCAGATTAGCGACTAATTACATCAAAACATTAGTTTCTAATCGGGTCAGATTAAAAAGAAAACTGCGCTTCATTAAAGGGCACGCTTTAGATTTTCCTTCAATTTCCACCCTTCTTTCAGATAAAAGAGTGGTTAAATTGGTAACGGCCTTTCGGTTAAACGGTTATTGCTGGTAGAACACAGACACGCAAATGCTAATCAGTTTTTCGTCATAATTTCCGATTTCCTGTCAAAGTTCAGAAGATTCAAGATGTGCATGATCAAAATTGATTAAATTGTTGAAAGCAAACAATCATTAATCTTTTGTCTGTGAATATTTTCTCAACGGGTACTCCGATTGGAACAATTTTCTCATCGAATCATAGCCCTATTCTTGAACAAAATTTCCGTTATAAGATAATTTGAAAAACATGTAATAAACACATTGTACAGGGTGTTTAAATAGCGTCATGTTTTTTCAACATGTCTTCATGTCTTCTGAACAATTTGGATATTCAATTGTCTGTTTAGTTTGAACTGTTCGGGATATATTAGTTTTTTATGACTAGTCACATTTTAAGCACGAAATTTATTTAAACTGTTTTTTTAATTCCGAAAACGGCTGTGAAATTTTATAACAAGCTTACAGCTTGCAATCTTTCTTGACTTTCTTACGTATGTAACGCCATAAAGAAACGAAACAAAAATATATCCACCAAAAAACATGGCAATATTTAAACACCTTTTACAATATGTTTATTTAACTGTTTTGCTTATTTTATCAAATTTTGACCTATAATAGAGCTATATACAGGGTGATTCAAAAGTGGCGTCATTCCTTTTAAGGGGTAATAGGGGCTCACTTGGAGAGTACGGGAAAAATATTGAAAACATGTTTTTCGAAAATTTATAGAAGATATTAACAGTTGAAAATCGAATTTCAACTTTGTTTAAGCATTTTTCTGAAATTGTTCCATGTTTGATTGGTAGCATATTGGAATACTTAAGCATTCAAAAAGCGAAATTACCATCCTTATTTCAAATTACGAAAATTTTCGATATTAGAAAAGTACTCTTCTACAATTTTTTGATGAAAAGTCAAAGCGGCAATGATGTTTTTTGTCATTATCAGGTAGTCACAGGTAGATATCTTTTGTCAAGAATAACAAGCATTTCTCAAATTGTGACTTACTTACTCGAGATACTGGACGAATGATCCTGTAATTGAAGTAGATATTGGACGACCAAGAGGTGCTCAGGTTCCAGACATAGAGGAACATGTATTGGATATCATTGCAGCAGATCCTTCCAGGAGTACACGGAGTATTGCGCAACAAATGACGCTTTCCCAATCAACTGTACACCCAGGATTATTGCCGAGGAAGGGTTTCATCTTTACCATTAATGTAAGACACACGCGCTTTTACTCTGAGATTTTCGATTAAGGCAGCGTTTTTGTAACTGGCTTTTGGAGCAAAATCAACAAAATTCTCAGTTTTAATCACATATTTTATGGACCGACGAAGCCAATTTCAGTAGATATGGATTTTTCAAGTCCCGCAATTCTCATGTTTATGCCACCGACAACCCACATGCTTCCATTTCGCAACATCATCAAAACCGTTTTAGTGAGAATGTTTGGGCAGGTATTCTGGGCATTCACCTACTGGGACCCGTAATTTTTCCATCTCGGCTCAATGGTAAAATTTTTTTATTTTTTCCTCATTCAGAGTTTGAAAATCTTGTTGACAATCTGCCCCTAGCCTCCGTTCAAAATCTGTGGCTCCAAATGGACGGGGCTCCAGACCATTTCGCTGCTCCGGTAAGAGCTTGGCTGAATCAGGAGCACACGGATCAGGAGCACAAGTGGATAAGCCGAAATAGACTAGTAAACTGGCCACCAAGGTCTCCTGACCTGACTCCTATGGATTTTTTCCTTTGGGGGCACATTAAATCTCTTGTCTATCGAACACCGGTACAAAATGAGCAGGAGTTAGTTACACGAATACACCAAGCTGGTCAACTCACTTTTCAGAACCACAGATTTATATCTAAAATTTTCGTTTTACCACCAAGCACCGAAATGATTTTCGTATTTAAAGGTTAATAACTCAATTTTTATACTTTCTTCACTTACCGTAGGTTGGTTTCATTAAGCTATAACTTTTTATTGGAAGTATTATTGAAATCAAATTGAATTTCCAAATTATTAAGCCGCGCCGTATTTAAAAATATTCTTATTTAGTGAAAATTATTTTGTTTCGCATCATTTATTTTCCGAAATCTGGAATTGCATTGAAACATTAGTTAAATACAAAAAGGTACTAACAAATTAGTACTCGCAAATGACGTCATCACTAGTATAAAATATTAATTTCCGAACAGACCAATTGACAGAAAGGGGAAACTCTTTACAGGGTTGTTCTAACCCCAATCAAATATAATTTTGACTTCAATGTTTAGTTATGGTTACCCGAGTTCTGGATCATTTATAAGCAACAGGTATTTATGTAATGTTAATTAGGTTTATTGCCTTGCGAAGCATCGTAGCCGTAATTCTGATCTAGTTTTTTTCAAATATCTCAGTAGTTGATACGAATTAATTTTTTTTACTATTTTTCCTGTTCTCCCAAACACCCCCAGACAACAACTCCAGAGGAATTATGCCACTTTTGAATCACCCTGTATAATTCGATAGGAAACTTATTCAAATCGGAGCTTTGCGTTAATTTGGCGCCTCAGTACATTTTCGCTGTAAGACTGCCAATTGTTAAAATAAAATGTTTGAATAATTTAGCAAGAGAAGGTAATTTTTACATGTAAAAATCGTCTCGTTCCCATTTTTCTATCTAACTTTTTTTGCTTAGTGCAAACGATTTCCTAAATTCTAAAACACCAATTTCGTCTTTGAATTCTCTGAATTTTTAAGGTTTTTTTTTCCTTTGTTCTTTTATACGATTACCGCTAGTTTATTTATCTGCTGGAAAATAATCCGGTAATCTGGATTACAACCAAAACCATCTAATGTTAAATGGATTCAATGGAAACCAACTGGCACCGACATCCCGAAAAAAAGTTTCAACTTGACAAAATGTAACAATCGTAAAAATGATTGCAATTGAAAAATAATTGCTTCCAATTTAGAAATAAATTTTGTATCGTTAGGCAAGTCAACGAGCATCGGTAAATATGAAATGATCAATTACGGGAATGAATTTAAATTTTTTTTGCTAAAAATACAAATTGACGTTCCGAAAGTCAATTTAAATAATTCTAGTAGAAATGAAGCGTGTAATTTTAACAAGATGTATCAAGTCTGCGTTGCTTCTGCACGGACAAAATGGCGATAACGATTTCCGGAACTTATGCAAATTTTTCCAATAACAAGCTCAAATTGTTGGAACTAGGCAAATTCGATAATATTCCTTTCACATAGTATTCATATATATTTGTTAGAGGATTATATATTTTGCTAAATATGCTACCGTCGGTAAAAGACTAAAAACGAAGACCTGGTAATAGGACAGAGTCATAATCCAGTAATAATCCACAAAAGTAAAACAGTAATAATCCACAAAGGATAAAATTCAAACTTCAGTAGAACTAGCATTGATTTTCTTTAATTATACTTTTTGTAATAACACTTTACAAGAGAGCAGAATGAACACACCTTAAATGGAATCGAATAAGTAAATTTCTCAGTATTAATATGTAAAACTTTTTAACACATATTAATCTTATGCTTATTTTGCCTATCTTCTTAAGTAGCAATTTTATCGCCATAAATTCCTAATGCATCAGCCATTAAAGTACTATTCTCGCCTTAAAAAAGATGTAGATCCACACCTGCCCTATAAATATGTCCAATGAAAAAGGCACCTGTCGACAAAACCGAAAGCCTCAAATTAAATACCACTCTGTCTAGGAAATCGGGGTTTCTTGATTAGATTATAATTTTCAAAAAAAAAAGATTTTATGCCAAGATTAAGCGGTCCGAAGTAGAATTAGGGATCGAAATTCCTTAAATTATAGGTTTACGAAAATTTTGGTGTTAATTCATTAAGTTGATCATTTAATGATGTATAATGGGAAGATTGATACATGTGCGTGTGCTGGGTGAAAATAGTAATTTAAAGATAATGCTGGAACAGAGCGGATTTATTAGTGAAATGTTGTATTTACTACCGCATTATTTAATTTCCATTGATTTGAAACCCCGAATGAACATTTTCTTTTCTAAAATATCGATCGATTTTTTAATCTTGCTCTCATTACCTTTTATCGCTTTGGTTTAATTTCTTTAAAGTTTTCATATGTAGGTACTTAATTGCCTTTTTTGTTTTGATTAAAATACTGTTAGCCACAGACAATCTGTGCTGTATTTTTATTCTTACGCATCCAACATCTTCATTGTATATGCATTTTGAGTATGTACACTTGACACTGAGCCATAAAAGGACTCTTTGGAGAAATCTGCAAATAAATCTGAACCTGATTTGATTGAATTGTTGTTTCGGCGTGAACAAAAAAAAGCCGCATTGCTGTGGTCAAGTCGACTACTATTCTTGGCGGTGAAAGGAAAAGAGTTGTATGTTAATTGAGCAATATCAGCGATGCAAAAAGCACAATCAAAACAATTTGCAACAGCAGAATAATACATTAAACCTACACAATATACGTTATCCTCTCGGGATCTGAGTAAATAAATCCGGATATGGTTCGATTCAATACCTGCAGTGATTTTACCTCATTGATAAAATTATTATAGTCATACCGCCAGGCAAAAAGCCACATTAAATAGGGTGGAACGAACATATAACGGATGTATTTATGATTTTATCTAGAGGAATAAATAACCACCTGATTCTGGGCCTCACTACGTTGAACAATCAATTAGAAACGGATATCTCTCTTTGGGAATAAACGATTTATTGTCGTTTAATTAGGAATTAATAAGTTGCTGAGAAAGTCGATATCGGCTATCTATTTACCACTAATAATGTATTTTATTGATATCTAGAAGCTGTTTATATTTAATTGGAGATCGATTAAATACCTTCGAACTATACTGTGACGGACTTACTAATTAAAATATTAGTTTTATATGAACGCTAGCAATGAATTATGAATATATATTAAAGAGACACGGATAGACTATGAATTTAAATAGGAATGCTATGTTTGCTTCAGGGTTTTCCCTTGTTCTTCGCATTTTCTACAGAATTCTCTTAGATTTAGTGTCAAAATTTTCAAAATCAACCTCAATATACAGGATTTTCCTGCATAAGAATTATTTAAGGAAAAAATGTCCAGAAGATTCAAATCAGGTAAGTGCGGAGGCCTGTCGATAAAAATACTGTTGAAAATATCCATCAGCCATTTCCTCACTCAACTACTGCGTTATGCACGGGAGATTCACCTAATTGAAATTTAAATTCAGGCCAATCAGAAGTGGTAATCCATGCACTGCGTCCTAAAATGTATTCCTCAGAGCTTTCAAACCCAGATTTTTATATATTAGCATCAAAGAAAAAAGTACCGATAATTTGGTTTTCAACGATTTTACTTCATCCATTAATATTATCTTCTCAACTTGTAACCCAGTAAGAAGTTCATATTTTCTAGAAATTCTCCAAAATTCCACAAAGAGAATTCTTATCTTCATATCCCAGTTAAGAGATATGCACATTTGTATGTAAAAATGAAGGTTTAAACCAACATTTTTATAAATTTCCAATGCACCCCTAATGTTTTCTATAGGGATAAGAACATGCCCTAATAGTACCTGTTCGGTTGTAAACAGTAGTAGTAAACATCTTTATTTCTAAAAAAGCCTATCGACCTATCGGTCTTTCTGCCCTTGTTTAATACATACAGTCTTAATCTAAATGAAAAACAAATATGAAAATTCTCTTATTCTAGGTTAACAATACTATTAAATAAATAAGATTTCAGTGGCAAGAAGGAATTATTTTATTGTCCACTAGTCCGTAGCGTTTGTAAGTGTTCGAGTAGCGTTAATGTAGGGAAACGAAAGCGGGATTGTCTGGTTGGTCTTGTAAGACAAAGGGGATTCAGTATGGTCCAGTTGTAGGGGTTGTTTGTCCATTTTGTCTGTAGCTGTATGAGTCTTTCCGAGATCTTTGTCATGTTTGTGCGTTCGTATAGTAGTTGGGTGGGGGGTTGTGTAGTGGGTTTTGGGGGTGTCTTATTCGTGTTATTAGTCTTAGTGCAATTTGTTCTGTTGTTTGTGTATAACGTTTTGTCCTTTCTGTTCCGTTGGTCATGAGTATATGTCCAAAGTCTAGCAAGGGTCTACAAATAGCTTTATATATTTTGGTGGCGGTGTTTGTGCTAATTCCTCTGTCTTTGTAGGTTAGTGATCGGAAGTGTTTTGTTCTCTTTATTGTTTCTGCCCTGATGTTTCGTATGTGTTTAGTGAATTTAAGTTTGTGGTCAATTGTGATTCCAAGGTATTTTACGTCGTTTTTTTGGTTGTGTCGTTTGGCCGTCTGCAGTTATTGTAGGGGAGTCAGCGTTGAGTCTGTGGTTTGTGAGCAGAAGTTGGTTTTTTGACGCGTTTGGTGTTAGTCTCCATTTACAAAACCATGTCATTGTGTTGTTTGTTAGTATTTGGAGTCTTTGAGCTACTCTCTCAGTAGTTTTGGCATGTACAATAAGTGCCGTGTCGTCTGCGTATTGTAATATGTATGCCGGTCTGTCGATTTGATTTTTGTCTGGTGAGTTGTAATTGTATATGTCATGGCAGTATATATTGTAGAGAAACGGTGAGAGCGGGGATCCTTGAGGGCGCCCTTGTTCAGGAGAAAAAGAAAAAGACAGTGTTTTGTCAATTCGTACTTGTAGTTGTCTGTTTTCTAGTAAGTTCTTTATGGTGTGTAGTAGATATGTTGGTGTGTGTAGTTTGTATAGTTTGTATAGTAAGCCTCTATGCCAGACACTATCAAAAGCTTTGTTAATGTCCATAAACAGGCAAGCTGTCTTTCTGTCTTTCTGTTCAAGTTAGGTGGGGTGTTTATATATTGTTAGTCAGAGTGAAGAATGGGTGAATAGTCGAGTGCTGATGTTTGAATCCGAACTGATACGATGGTATGTACTTTCCGACCAGTTTTCGATCAAGCGATCAACAAAAATGTGAAATTGAATATTTTAGTTCCAATTTTGGATTCAAAAAAAGTGTGAGGTTTCTAAATAACCGCCAACAGAACACTTTTTGAGCAGTTAAGGAATTATTTTATTTTAACCTAGAGTCAAGTGTGTCCTAGGATTATGATCAGGAGATATATTGTCTCTATTACGTTTTATCTAGGAATTTGACCTTTATATAAAAGCCGCGCTTCTTATCAATTTATAGTAAACAAAAGAAGAAAATCAAGTTTATTCAATTATCGTACATTTTCACGAAAATACATAAAATAAAAGTTTTGTAAGTATGTCCGCCTGCACCAAATAGGATTGATCCACACTCAAGGAACGAACAATCATTGTATACGGGGTGTCAATTTGAAAACTTCCCACCATTAAAATCTCTCTTACTGTTAAAAATATGAAAAATCGGAAAGAGTCAAGAGAATTGAAGGCCCTTTAAAACGACGTGCCACTTGACCCCCCATTCCCATTTGATTCTAAGGGTGACATCTAGCCGTCCTAGGCTAAAAATATGTATTTAAAGTGTCCCCCTTACAAATAAAATTGGTGTATCTTTCCGATTTTTCATATTTTTAACTGTAGGAAAGATATTAAGAGTGGGAAGTTTTTAAATTAACACGCCGGATGTTGTTGGGCCGAAAATCTTTTTTCTGTAATTTATTTGCGAATTCTGTGCCAAATAAATTGGAAAGAAATCATTTTTACAAGTGTAGGTTGTATTTCATTGATAGTTGCTTGCATCAGATTTGAGAATTAATTAGCTCCATTACTCCTTAGGGAGAAGAATTGCGTAACAACAAACCACTTCGATTCCAAGAGCATCTGAATGGCCCATTCATTCAAGTCATTAAATAATAGAAAAACGTTATAAATATGTGCATTATACAGTCAAAACGATTAATAAATAGAAACCACGTTCACAGATAATCATTAATAAGAAACCCACACATGCGAATCGGATATTAAAATTTACCCGTAATTAATGATCGTTATTAAGGACTCTCTATACACTTGTTCTTTTTAAGGACAACGATTGCGTTGTGATTTATTAATGGAACTTTACATTAACTTAATATTTTATATTTGGCTATGTGAAAACCAATAAGCATATCTATGCGATACTCAAATTTGTTAATCGCCGGAACGAGCAAATTCCCATCATAATTAATAGGGTTTTATACAAATAGTTAATTTATCGTTGGTAAGTAGACTATTACACATTCTTCCATACCAAGACTGCTGCTTGTTAATGTAATTAAATAGGTTGATATCAAAGGAAATAATAATTTATTACTATAGCGTGTGAAAATTATTGGCTTAAAATGGAGAAGAAATGCTAAATCGATTGATCTATGTTTTTATTATCACTTTATCATATACGCTTGCGTCTAATCGTCTTCAGAGTTTTTGGGGAAGAACTTTTATCGTTTCAATTTTTGTAAATCGATATTTTTTCTATTGGCCACATATACTTAGCTCACTTAAAAATGAAGACTTTAATTTATCAATAATGAGAATTTGAAAGAACAATACCAATTTTAATGTTACGGTCTAGTTTTCTTCACATCGTGTTGCGTTCTTATGAGCTTTTTCAGACTACATTCAGTTTTCTTCAATAATATAAATTTAACCCAAACGACACAACCAAAAAACGACGTAAAATACTTTGGAATCACAATTGACCACAAACTTAAATTCACTAAACACATACGAAACATCAGGGCAGAAACAATAAAGAGAACAAAACCCTTCCGATCACTAACCTACAAAGACAGAGGAATTAGCACAAACACCGCCACCAAAATACATAAAGCTATTTGTAGACCCTTGCTAGACTATGGACATATACTCATGACCAACGGAACAGAAAGGACAAAACGTTATATACAAACAACAGAACAAATTGCACTAAGACTAATAACACGAACAAGACACCCCCAAAACCCACTACACAACCCCTCCACCCAACTACTATACGAACGCACAAACATGACAAAGATTTCGGAAAGACTCATACATCTACAGACAAAATGGACAAACAACCCCTACAACTGGACCATACTGAATCCCCTTTGTCTTACAAGACCAACCAGACAATCCCGCTTCCGTTTCCCTACATCAACGCTACTCGAACGCTTACAATAGTAACTATCTACTGGACAATAAATCTAAGATCTCTGTTTGCCAGAATTAAAATTATAAAATTATTAACCTAGAATAAGATAATTTTTACCTTTATTTGTTTGTTTAGATTAAGACTGCATGTACTAAACAAGGGCAGAAAGACCGATAGGTCGATAGCCTTTTTTTAGAAATAAAGATGTTTACTACTACTATAACTTTAAGAATTGTTGGAAAAACTAGAACTTTTCCTTTGTATATATGCAGCTCTAAATTATTAAATTTGTTTCCTTTTTTTTTTCAGGTTGAGTCACCTATCGTCACTTGGCTGAACTTCAGTTGTAAGTACTTCCGTTTGAATCTGATTATTTAATTTTCTACCTCTCGATCGACGCGCTAAGACAGGCAATTTTCTTTTTGCTTTCAAAAATGATTTCTCCCAAATGATGTTCGCGAATAGGATTAACAAGCTACAGACAAAAGGATTTAAAAAGGGGGAGTGCTTTCAAGCTGCATTTGCCGGAAATACGCAAAATCATTTGGCGCCTTCCGATTGACGAACGACTTAATCAGATCAAAGCGACTATGGCGCTCGAAGTTGGATGGTTTTTTAAATAAAAAATTGACATCGTCGTGATTGCTGCTGATTCAGAACTCGGTTTGTTTATTTGCATTTTGGCAGCCACAAAAAGTGGGCAACATCAATTAGGTACAGATGCATTGATACAATTTTCAATTCAATATTTTCAGTATTCAGGTCTGTTGAAATAAAATTGTATTTAAGGCATATTATCAATAATTAAATCACGGTTTTATCTATAGAATTTTGAACTTGATGTTCATCTGTATGAAAACTTTTTTATAGTATGCTGGCAGTATATACTATACTGCCATGACATATACATGATGATATACTGCCATGACATATACAATTACAACTTACCAGACAAAAATCAAATCGACAGATCGGCATACATATTACAATACGCAGACGACACGGCACTTATTGTACATGACAAAACTACTGAGAGAGCAGCTCAAAGACTCCAAACACTAACAAACAACACAATGACATGGTTTTATAAATGGAGACTAACACCAAACGCGTCAAAAAACCAACTTCTGCTCCCAAACCACAGACTCAACGCTGACTCCCCTACAATAACTGCAGACGGCCAAAGACACAACCAAAAAACGACGTAAAATACCTTGGAATCACAATTGACCACAAACTTAAATTCACTAAACACATACGAAACATCAGGGCAGAAACAATAAAAAGAACAAAACACTTCCGATCACAAGACAGAGGAATTAGGATCACAAGACAGAGGAAACGAACCTACAAAGACAGAGGAATTAGCACAAACACCGCCACCAAAATATATAAAGCTATTTGTAGACCCTTGCTAGACTCATGACCAACGGAACAGAAGGGACAAAACGTTATATACAAACAACAGAACAAATTGCACTAAGACTAATAACACGAATAAGACACCCCCAAAACCCACTACACAACCCCTCCACCCAGCTACTATACGGACGCACCAACATGACAAAGATTTCGGAAAGACTCATACATCTACAGACAAAATGGATAAACAACCCCTACAACTGGACCATACTGAATCCCCTTTGTCTTGCCAGACCAACCAGACAATCCCGCTTTCGTTTCCCTACATTAACGCTACTCGAACACTTACAAACGCAACTGACTACTGGACAATAAAATAATTTTTTCTTGTCATTAGAATTGGAAAGTTTATTTAATCATATTATTAACCTAGAATAAGAGAATTTTCATCTTTGTTTTTTATTTAGATTAAGGCTACATGTATTAAACAAGGGCAGAAAGACCGATAGGTCGATAGCCTTTTTTAGAAATAAAGATGTTTGCTACTACTACTATTCCATGCTGCATGGAATGGTTTGAAAGCCAATTTCTTCGACGGTACGAGAACGGATGTATTAGGTTTAGGTTTTAAAAGAGAAAATTAAAACAAAACTTTAAATTTCCCAGTTTACTTACTGTTCTTAAAATACGATTTATATATTTTTGTCGTCAAAATTTGGGGAAGTAAAGTTCATAAAGTTTGATATGAGGTCTATGA
Source organism: Dendroctonus valens (assembly GCA_024550625.1). NCBI lineage: Eukaryota > Metazoa > Arthropoda > Insecta > Coleoptera > Curculionidae > Dendroctonus > Dendroctonus valens. The sequence continues at coordinate 387,036 of JAJTJO010000001.1, read as the reverse complement.
TAAGGTCAACCTAAAATGCCATTGAGCACATCCAATTTATAGGCCGCTGTTTAGCATTATGTATCTTGTAAGCATAGAAAATGGCAGTAAATATCAACGATATCGAATCGTTTCAAGCAATGATATTTGCATGACATTTATACATTCACGATGGAAACTAGGAGATGGGTTTTACCTAATTATGTATGCAGTTGATTTATCAGCAACCATTTACTATTCCCAATGAGTTTCCCGTTCTTCTTTCTTGGTTCATAAATTTTTGTAGATAGCTGTCATGAACAATTTTTTTTGTTTTTCACAATTTGATTCCCAAACTCTTAAGCTTTTTGTCTGGTTTGTCTGTTCTTTCTCATTAGGTGTGAATGTATAATTGAACATTTCCAGCATTTTGTAGTAACTGATTTGTAGTTTTTGCTATTGAAGTTGGACGATTTCGCAACTTTCGTTGTCTTACTCTGAAATTTTATATACAGGGTGATTCAAAAGTGGCGTCATTCCTCTGTGGGTGTTGTCTGGGGGTGTTTTGGGAGTACAGGAAACACAGTAAAAAATTAATTCGTATCAAAAACTGAGATATTTGAAAAAAACTAGATCAGAATTACGGCAACGCTGCTTCGCAAGGTAAAAAGCCTAATTAACATTACATAAATACCTGTTGCTTATTAATGATCCAGAACTCGGGTAACCATAACTAAACATTGAAGGCAAAATTATATTTGATTGGGGTTAGGACAACCCTGTAAAGAGTTTCCCTTTTCTCTCAATGGGTCTGTTCGGAAATTAATATTTTATACTAGTGATGACGTCATTTGCGAGTACTAATTTGCTAGTACATTTTTGTATTTAACTAATATTTCAATGCAATTCCAGATTTCGGAAAATAAATGATGCGAAACAAAATAATTTTCACTAAATAAGAATATTTTTTAAATACGGCGCGGCTTAATAATTTGAAAATTCAATTTGATTTCAATAATACCTCCAATAAAAAGTTATAGCTTAATGAAACCAACCTACGGTAAGTGAAGAAAGTATAAAAATTGAGTCATTAACCTTTAAATACGAAAATCATTTCGGTGCTGTGCTTGGTGGTAAAACGAAAATTTTAGATATAAATCTGTGGTTCTGAAAAGTGAGTTGAGCAGCTTGTTGTATTCGTGTAACTACTCCTGCTCATTTTGTACCGGTGTTCGATAGACAAGAGATTTAATGTGTCCCCAAAGGAAAAAATCCATAGGAGTCAGGTCAGGAGACCTTGGTGGCCAGTTTACTGGTCTATTTCGGCCTATCCACTTGTCCGTGTGCTCCTGATTCAGCCAAGCTCTTACCGGAGCAGCGAAATGGGCTGGAGCCCCGTCCATTTGGAGCCACAGATTTTGAGCGGATGCTAGGGGCAGATTGTCAACAAGATTTTCAAACTCCGAATGAAGAAAAAATACAAAAATTTCACCATTGAGCCGAGATGGCCAAATTACGGTTCCCAGTAGGTGAATGTCCAGAATACCTGCCCAAACATTCACACTAAAACGGTTTTGATGATGTTGCGAAATGGAAGCATGTGGGTTGTCCGTGGCATAAGCATGAGAATTGCGGGACTTGAAAAATCCATATCTACTGAAATTGGCTTCGTCGGTCCATAAAATATGTGATTAAAACTGAGAATTTTGTTGATTTTGCTCCAAAAGCCAATTACAAAAACGCTGCCTTAATGGAAAATCTGAGGGTAAAAGCGCGAGTGTGTTACATTAATGGTAAAGATGAAGCCATTCCTCGACAATAATCCTCGGTGAACAGTTGATAGGAAAAGTGTCAGTGGTTGTGCAATGCTCCGAGCATTCCTGGAAGGATCTGCTGCAATGATATCCAATACATGTTCCTCTATGTCTGGAACCCGAGCACCTCTTGGTCGTCCAATATCTACTTCAATTACAGGAGCCAATCGTCCAATATCTCGAGTAAGTAAGTTACAATTTGACAAATGCTTGTTATTCTTGACAAAAGATATCTACCTGTGACTACCTGATAATGACAAAAAACATCATTGCCGCTTTGACTTTTCATCAAAAAATTGTAGAAGAGTACTTTTTTAATAACGAAAATTTTCGTAATTTGAAGTAAAGATGGTAATTTCTCTCGAATGATTAAGTATTCCAATATGCTACCAATCAAATATGGAACAATTTCAGAATAATGCTTAATAATAAAGTTGAAATTCGATTTTCAACTGTTAATATCTTCTATAAATTTTCGAAAAAAATGTTTTCAATATTTTTCCCGTACTCTCCAAGTGAGCCCCTATTACCCCTTAAAAGGAATGATGCCACTTTTGAGTCACCTTGTGTACATTTTCAACTAGAGAATTATAGTATGACTTTTTATGTGATAAATATAGGGCTGTAGATTAGAACTTAGGTAGACACACTTATTTTGAATTCTATGGACCTCGGGAAGCAACTTGGTGTTTTAAGCTTTTAAAAGATGGGAAACTATATGTAATCATTTTCAGTCATCTCAATATAAAAACTTGTCTAATTTCCAAATAAATAGATCGTTTATCCAGCTGCTCTTTATATTAATTTAAATTATTTGCAAAAGCAACAAAACGAAACAACCCGCGGCTAGAACTGTTGTAACAAATAACCTTACCATATATAGCACGCTCTTTCAGCAGCTCGTATATAATTTTAAATTTCTATATTATATTTACCCGATAAATGGCTGTAGATAAGCGGCGCATTTCCATCGGCATGCAATAAGTCTTGAATTCATCTCGTACAGGAGCCATATCATTAGATACCTATATCGTATTGAAATCATTTTGTGAGCGCTTAAAAACCCATTCGAACGCGTTTATAATTTAATTTATGGAAGCACCTCATTATCGACTTCTTAAGCATCTAACGAACCAATCAAGAATATGGGCTGGTACGTACCAGCACGTATATAGCGCACATTTTCCTGTCTTAAGACCTGCATGGGCTAATTAGGGTAAATGTCAATTTCCTGTAAGGCGGGAGCGATCCACCCCCCGACTGTAAAGTTTGCTTCGGATACATTTACATACTGTCGTTGAAGATGACCGTTGTGCAGTGGTCCAAATAACTCAAAACTAGATGCACACTTTTGGACAGGCGAATAGCTTGAATAGCCACGAAATCGTTAAATTTTGTCAATTTTTCATGGATTTTTCAATAGCCAGACAAAATTAATTTCAGTACTTAAAAACTCCAATTCCAAACACACTGACCACATTACATTGAATGTCACGTATTTCGGACATACTCTTCTTTAGAGATATTTTATTAATGGAAAAAGCAGAAAATTGCTGCCCAACAGAAACCACTGAACATTTTGCTAAATTGACAGCGTAGAAAAGATGTTGCTGATTAAGTCAATCACATTAATCTCCTCCAATTGAACATCCACCAATTGGACAAATTACACTATTTCTTCACACTATCCGGCTAACGACACTGATAAGTTATTTAAACCACAAACATGCGTGTTTTTTAAGTTCGAATCCCAAAAGCAATTAGTGAAGCAAAAAAATCAGGCACAGATAGTCTTGGTCTTCTTCTTATTATTATCACGCCCTCTCCACACGAAGGCCGCGATCCATATGACTAACATTGTCCTGGATACTGCAGCTCTATATATCTCAGTCGAAGTTCATCCAAACCATCTTCTAAGGACCCTAAACCAAGAGTTCTGACGACTTCCAACAAATTTTCTTCCATGAAGTTTTCCCTCAATTATCAGCCTCAGTAATTCGTGTTTTTCACCTCCCATGATATGGTCCATGTACCTTGTTTTTCTCTCCTTATTGATGGTTAATAACACTTTTGACTTTTTCATTCGTCTTAATACCTCTTCGTTTGCAACTCGGGATTGAGTAATCTTACTGTTCACACATCAACTTATTTCGGGACTCTCGCAAGGGATTTTGTAAAAATAATAATTAAAGTGTGTCAACCATAAGCTGTTCAGCGGTATTTATTTACTACTTGAGGTTTCACTGTTTTATAGAATATGCTTAAAAAATCTATATTTTTTATTAACTTTTACTGCAATTTCAAGGTAAAACTTAAAAGACACATCAAATATTCTCGTAGTACGAACTATCCCTCGATTTCGCTAATCTAGAAGAGAGGGAAAACATCTGGAACCAATTATATCTGAAATATGTTAAGGCCTGTTAATTTTCGCAGCCTTGCGAGACTCGAGCAAGACTCTTGCAAAAGTCTTGGTCTTGGTCTTGCTCTTGCATAAATAGTCTTGGAGTTGCCCTTGCAATGGGAAAATACAGTCTTGGAAACTGCGCTTATCACTCATCTTGTTATATATAGTTAATAAACAATATATATTTTAAAATCGTAATTTTTCCTTCAAACACCCTTAACGGAACACGTGAAAATAAAATCTGAACTGCGGTTATGAAACCGGAATGAAGTTATTCATTTAATGGAACATAACGTTCTAAAGTTTTCTTTGATCCAGCTGTCACTCAAGTTAGTGCCTCATTAGTATCGTTTTGGAATACCAATCAGTTAGGGATCACTCATTTCACCCTAACGTGAGTGGCAGATGAGTTAGAGTTGGATTTCAGATGAGTTACGTATGAATGGTGTTCTTGAATTCGGCTCTAAGTAGTTCGTATCTTTCTTCTCTCATACGTCCCTCATATACTGTATTTTTCTATCTCTGAGGAGTTTAGCAGATATTTTATTTTTATCTTATTCATTTTGCCAAATTAGCTTGTCACAAGAAAAACCGAATATGCAAACTTTGCAAAGAAGTAACTTTTAAAAAATATGTGGTAGCTATTTCTTATCTTAAGCATCTGTAGCATCTCGAGATTAAAATTAATATTGAAAGGTGTGTATGTTTCAACGTATTCGAATGGCTCGTTAAAATAGATATATTTACATTAACTTGCGCCAAAATCAGCTTTAAGTTCAATTTGATTAACCAGTTTTCTTTAGAAGCTTCATTTTTTGCTACACATTCTTTGTTGAAACGTTGGCGAAATTCATCTTTATTCTCAGTTTCGGGTGCTTTCTTACGCTTTACAGCCAATATCTGATCTTTTGTCCTAGTGTAAAAACCGAAAGACCAACTATACAGAACATATTAAAATAAGCTATTTTATTCGACGGATTTTATTGCAGTCCACTAAGAAATTATTGTCAATAACTTTTTCATCACATCAAGACGGCAATATCATAAATACGTGAAGACATTATGCATCCAATGGACAATGTTATTTTGAAACCCAAAAAAACATGTTTTATTCTAATCTTGTTACAAGAAGAAACCATTTTGAAGATAAACAATATTTCTGGTGTTGGACCACTGTGTGTTAAGCAGCGGTCAACCGATGGACACCTGCTTTACATGTATCGCTCAGCAGATGATCGTATTCATAGGTTTAATTTTATAGCTAGAGTACGGAAGACGTCAAGCGATCATTATCATTACCATTGCTTTCGGGCGTATGAGTAAAAACATACGCAACATGTTTCACTTGTAATTAGATTTTAATTATCTCGCTCAAGTCGAATCGTCGTAACAGTTTAAACATATGGCAAATCAATTGGGCTGTTACTACTCATGTGGACTGTAATTTATTTTAAAGCGTAAACTCCTTGGAATGGGGTTCGCTGTCGTTTGAATTCAACCAAGTTCGTTGGCAGCCCAGTGGGATGTTATAACACTGCAGGTTGAAGATGGTTATTTAAATTCTATAACGCGAAGAAAGTCGAGTTCCCACCGTATTCATTTCTACACAGGGTCCGGATTAAAGGCTGTCGTAGTTTCAAGTTTCAGGGTGGCCGCAGAAAGTAGTCAAAATAGAGCTTGTTCAAGCTTTTCCATTTATTTTTTTAATACACATGGAGGATTTTTTTGCATACAATAAGATATTACGAGGTTTTTTTTTTTCAGTGGACCGATCGTGTGAGAATAGTAACAGATTTTGAATTTCTTGTGTGCAACAAAACTTTACAATATCAATGTAAACAGTGAAAAGATTTTACAACACGCAAACACCAAATATTTTAGGTTTAATAGAAGATTATCTGGTTTGCTCCTAGTGGATTCTCTTGAACTGTAAAGAAAAGCTGATAAAAACAGTAGTAGTAGTAGTAAACATCTTTATTTCTAAAAAAGGCTTTCGACCTATCGGTCTTTCTGCCCTTGTTTAATACATGCAGTCTTAATCTAGATAAAAAACCAATATGAAAAATCTCCTATTCTAGGTTAACAATAGTAGTAGTAAACATCTTTATTTCTAAAAAAGGCCATCGACCTATCGGTATTTCTGCCCTTGTTTAATACATGCAGTCCCAATCCAGATAAAAAACAAATATGAAAATTCTCCCATTCTAGGTTAACAATGTTATTAAATAAATAAGATTTCAGTGGCAAGAAGAAATTATTTTATTGTCCACTAGTCCGTTGCGTTTGTAAGTGTTCGAGTAGCGTTAATGTAGGGAAACGGAAGCGGGATTGTCTGGTTGGTCTTGTAAGACAAAGGGGATTCAGTATGGTCCAGTTGTAGGGGATAAAAACATTTTTGACAAAATTGAGGAACGCATTTAAGCTGTGGGCGAATAGAGAGTAAATTATGATTCTGAACCAATTCTGCTTTATGTATTAAAAGAACAGTTGCTGTGTTTGGTCCTCGCTCAGGAAATTCAAGAACTACTGCCCAAAGGCTTTTTCATGATATTAATTTTGCCAGTTAATTCGTGACAAATATATCAAATACACCTGATACACATATTTCTGACATACATACACCCACACTCCAACTTAGAGCAAAACATATTGACCAAAGCAAGCATCTATAAATATGCAATAATTATAGGCGACTTTAATCTGAACAAAAACAAAACGAAACAGCTTAAAAGATTTTTACAAAATTCGGACTTTATAAAACAGCACGCCTCACCAACTTTTCTGATGCCCGCAAACCCAGATTCCACACCAGACGTTCTACTGCACACAAGAAACTTAACAAACACCATCAACAATATAAACTTAACCAACAAACGTGGATCCGACCACCTGGCTATTGCGTTTAACATAGACTTCCAACATACGCAACCTACCTCCAGTACACCTCCTACAGAGAAAAAGTTAAACCTAACGAAGACTGACATAGACAAAGTGAAACAACAAATACATGACTACATTCAATCGTAAGCACAGCCCATTTCAATAGAAACCATACAACAACAACTTTCACTAGCTATAGGAAAATTTACTCCGGAAATAAAAAATGCTTTCTACCGATATACACTACCCAAATTCACAGTGAGACTCATAAAACAAAAGAGAGAACTGTACAGGCTATATACAAACACTCAAAATAAGGACCTAAAAAAGACACGGAACCAACTCAACAGAAACATTAAAACCTTGATTGGACAATACCGACAATACAAATGGTTAGAAACATGTAAAGAAATACAAAAAGACAAAGTCAAAACATACTGGCGAAAAATTAAGAAACTGGCACAATACAAAAAAACTAACATTACTGACACAATTGACGAAAACGGAATAGAACGTTACACAGACAAAGAGAAGGCTGATGCGTTGGCCAGACACTATCAAAGGGGCTTCAGCATATCGACAAACCCTAACTTCGACAATGACAACTGGAACTTGATCAACGACTGGTATTTGAAGCATTTTAACAGCTACACCAAACTATACATAAAAACTGATCACAGACACAGAATACGATGAAGCCCTAGCGCATATCAGAAACACAGCACCGGGAAAAGATAAAATAAAGTCAAAACTCCTGAAAGGCCTAACTCAAGGAAACACACAAGGCTGATCCTAGCTGAGTTGAACAACTGCATCACAAAAACAAAATCCCAAAAACATGGAAGAACGGCTTAATAATCCCAATACCGAAAAAGGGACTGGACAATACACAACCGAGCAATCACAGACCAATTACATTGCTCCCAGTACTTAGCAAAGTTTTTGAGTACATAATAAAGCAGCGACTTGAAAAACTGTTCGGAAAATATACACCTCCCTATCAATTTGGTTTCAAACAACATCACTCGACTATTCATCCGCTCTTTATTTTGTTCAACAATGTACAAACAACTCACCTAACTGACAGAAAGTAGGCGTGTCTATTCATGGACATTAACAAAGCCTTTGACAGTGTCTGGCATATGGGCTTACCCTACAAACTTCACAAACTCCACACACCAACATATCTGCTCCACATCATAAAAAACTTACTTGAAAACAGACTACTACAAGTAGGAATTGACAACACATTCTCTTTTTCTTTTTCCCCTGAACAAGGACTCCCGCAAGGGGAACCTTGTAGGAGTCCTTGTTCCGGGTCTCACTGTCACCAGACCAAAATCAAATCGACAGATCGGCATACATATTACAATACGCAGACGACACGGCACTTATTGTACATGACAAAACTACTGAGAGAGCAGCTCAAAGACTCCAAACACTAACAAACAACACAATGACATGGTTTCAGATATGGAGACTAACACCAAACCGTTCAAAAACCAACTTCTGCTCACAAACCATAGACTCAACGCTGACTCCCCTACAATAACTGCAGACGGTCAAAACGACTTAAAATACCTTGGAATCATAATTGACCAGAAACTTCAATTTACTAAACACATACGAAACATCAGGAACAGAAACGATAAAAAGAACAAAACACTTTCGCTCACTAACATACAAAGACAAAGGAATTAGTACAAATACCGCGACAAAAATATACAAAACGATCTGGAGACCCTTCTTGGACTATGGACATGACCAACGGATCAGAAAGGACAAAACGTTATATACAAACAACAGAACAAATTGCACTAAGACTAATAACACGAATAAGACACCCCCAAAACCCACTACACAACCCCTCCACCCTACTACTATACGAACGCACAAACATGACAAAGATTCGGAAAGCCTCATACATCTACAGACAAAATGGACAAACAACCCCTACAACTGGACCATACTGAATCCCCTTTGTCGTACAAGACCAACCAGACAATCCCGCTTCCGTTTCCCTACATCAATGCTACTCGAACGCTTACAATAGTAACTGACTACTGGACAATAAATAAAATTATTAATTAGTAACCTAGAATAAGATAATTTTTACCTTTATTTGTTTGTTTAAATTAAGACTGCATGCACTAAACAAGGGCAGAAAGACCGATAGGTCGATAGCCTTTTTTAGAAATAAAGATGTTTACTACTACTTCGTGACAAAAGAACCGAGTTTTGCAAACTTGTTTTGAAAATCTGGTGTAGCTAATCCTTACAATAAGCATGTGTTATAGCTCACTTTAAAATTAATTTCAAGGGTAATAGTACGTGTTTTTTGAAGGAAATGGATACATGTACTTAGTGTACATGTATCCGTTTAGAAATGGATCACATTTTCCATCGGGGTCGCTGGAAACGAACATGAAATGATGCATAATATTTATACCATCACTTCGCCAGAACTGAATATGGGCAACTTTTTTGTGGGTTGTCTAAAGGGGGAAGTTGAAAATCTTCCTCTATTATATATAATCAACGAAGATTAGTGAAGATGTGTCTTACAAGCACCTAAGCAATATAACAACGCCAAATTGCTGGATGCAGAAGTTCAAATTCACCTGTATTTTGCCATTCTTGAATGCCAAAAAAATAGTCTAACTAAATATCCATTGGAAAGTTTCAAAAAATTTCATCGATGAAACAATTGGACTAAAGTAAATAAAAGTAAGTCAATTTATTGCTTGGACCTGTTTTTTCGACTTATTGTATGTTTAACTCAATCAATTCTAAATGACTTGACTAACGTGTCGCTATCAACGATCAGTAGTAACATAAATGATTTATATCATTGCTTGTCGCCTCGTTTATCGCATTCAGAAACATAACTAAAAAAAATTGGCGATTTATAGCACACCGGGCAGCTACTGCAGTAATCTCTCATTTTTCGCAGGGCAGTCTAGTTGAAATGAACGGCCTTCCGATTGCAAATGCGAAATTATGCAATGTCGTCCGCGTTGTAGAAATGTATTCAGCCTTGGAAGATTTATTGTAAACGCGTTTGTCGTATATTTCTCCACTGGATGGCTTAAATTAGCTTAAAAATGCGAAAATATCCAATACATGTTGGGCGGGTCAGCTTTTGACAGAAACGTGCCGTTTGACCTAGTATTTATTAAGAAAAAAAGTTTTGTTATTATCATTATTTTTTATTTATTATTATTATTATTAAATAGGCACATAAAGATAAACTCCAATATATACCTGACTTTCAGTCAATTTTATTGTTTATTATTTAAAATGTGACAAATACGTTTCGGTGTCTTTCTCCACCATCATCAGTTTGTCTAAAATATATATTTTTACATTTACAGTTATCATCAATTTAAATAGAAAACTTTTACCAAAATACACATATTAAAATACAAATCACACACATATTAAAAATTACATCAAGAACATTGGTTTTCAGGTGATGAGTCAGGACAAACATATCTGGGAAAAGACTAGAATCTATTGTTTAGAGATTTAAATTTAAATTCAACTTACGAGTAATTGTAATTTGGCCAATAAGTACAAAATAATGCGATAATATTCTGTTATAATTTTTATGAACAAACCAGTAACAGCTATCTATTGCTTCACCATTAAATGCATCCGGTCATGAAATTAAATATTTACATTTAGTGACCGGTTTTAAACACCGTTCTAAAGTTTGTCTTTTGAAAATTTCAACTCCTTAATCAAATTATTTTACTTTGAATACGGGAATAGAATCGAGAAAGAGCAAAGAAATATTAATAGTTTTTTTTTTGTAGAAGCAAGATACTTTTCATAGGTTTCTCATGTATAAAAATAAATTAATCACTGAGTATTGTCCAGATCAAATTTCTTCTTCTTCTTCTTAAGGTGCCATGCAGATTCCTGTGCAGGTGCCCTCCGTTTTCTTATTATATTATTCTATGCACTGCAGCTTCATGAAGCTATTGAATGTCTCTCATCCCATCCACTGGCGGATGTTTTGGAGTCAAGATAATTTCCTCCTTCCAGTGCCTCACTATCCACGGTCTATCTTCCCTGCAGTATCAGGCGATGGAAGTTCAAGTTCTGGATCCCACTGGTCGTCCACAATACATCTCAAGTATTCAAACTTATAGACCCGCTCTATTTGCTCCCCACTAAGTTGTAGACGCACGTTTGGCAAGATATCTCTAGAAACAACCATGGATTTTGTTTTCCCGATTTTAATCTTTAGGCCTATCTGTTGGCTTGCCTCATTGACAGCGGTTAGTAGGGTTTGCATGTCGTTGGCATTGTCGGCTATTATTGCGGTGTCGTCTGTATAGCGTATTTTATTTATCGGAATACCATTAACATTAATACCAATGAGCTCTCAGAGACTGCCTCAATAAAAGCTCTTTCCAAGGATGGCACTAAAATTGTGTAAAATGGTATACCTAGATCAAATTTAGATATTCTATTTTACACAATTTTAATGCCATTATTAAATTTGAATCAAATAAAAATTAATGCTCTCTAAAAGAGTTATTTCAAAAACATAAAAGTGACTTAACAAATATTAATGATATTTATACATATCCGGTGTTATAGCGTCCTGCGCCTTCCTGTTCCTCGCTTCCATTCTCTTCTGTCTTCCCATTGGCTTGGCCGTAAGTTTAGTTCCGACATGGCTTTTTTTATTCCATCCATCCATGTCGTCTTGGGTCTTCCTTTTTTGCTTCTCTCTGATGGAGCCCATCTGAGGATTTGTTTGGGAATTCTTGTGTCATCCATCCTTGCAACATGCCCGTACCAGATCAACTGTCTTCGTTGGATTTCCTCTATTATGTCTATCTTGACGTTCATAATATCTCTGATTCTCTCATTAATTATCCTCTCCACCGTTGACTTCCCTGCTGCTTAACGCCAGAAGTCCATCTCCAAAGAACGCACCCGCCGCTCTAGGTGGCTAGGAAGTTTCGCATCCATACAGCACTAAACTCTTAAATATGGAGTTGTATAAGAGGTGTTTCGGTTTCTCGGGATATACATTTTGACCATAAGGTGGAGTTTAGGCCCCAATCACTTTCTTCCCTTTTATAATGCGTTGTTCCATTTCTTTCTCTGTACGGCCTCCAGTCTCAATTTTTGTTCAAAGATATACGCTCCTATTGCTTCGTCTCCTTCTGGGTGTAGGTCACCTCTATCGTTTCCAATGCACACATATTTTGTTTTCGATCGGTTGACCGACAGTCCCCATTCTTTGTACTCTTTAAATAGTCTTCTTGTCATGATTTCCAGGCCCCCCTTGTCCTGCACTTGGTCTTCTGCAATCTTCATTAATAGATATTCCCATTTCCCTGCTTACTCTTCTCCACTCTCTTAGTGCTTCATTGAGGTATACTTTAAACAATGTGGGGGACAGACCCCAGCCTCGCCTCAAACCCTTTGTGACTGGAAAACTTTTTGATAACTCGCCCTTTAGATTGATCTTTGATGTTGTTTGATCATAAAGTTGTTTTACAGTTGTTATTAATGGATAACTAATCCCGGATCCCTCCATTACGTGCCACAGTTTTTGTACGGGAACGGTGTCATATGCCTTCGTAAGATCCACAAAAAGAAGGTACACCTCTCCGTTTCTTGCTACTTTCTTCTCGGTTAGTTGAGTCAGACCATGCATGAGAGACCTGCTCGAAAACCTGCCTGTTCTTCGGCTTATTGGTGTTCGTATTCTTCTTCTATTAAACTTTGAAGGAACAGACATATCTACTTCACTCCTTGCGGATGGGAGAAATTCAGGCTTCTTTCCACACTAGAGGTACTCCCTCTCCATTTGTGTATCTAGTAAAGAGTTGTTGAATGTGTTTGACGAGTTTTTGCGTCCCCCATTTAATCAGTTCTGCGGGTATTCCTTCTGATCTGCTGGCCTTGTTATTCTTCATTGACTTAACTACTTTCCACATCCGATTCTCGTTAATTTCTACTAGTGGGCCCTCTACTCGATGTGTTTTTGGACATGCTGCCAGATATGGCATAATAATTTTACCTTTTAAATGTGTGTTATGTGTACTTTTAGAAAGCCAACAAATTTCTCAATGTTTACATAAAAATTAAATTCAAATTTGTTTAATAATAAGATGGTTAACCATATGTCAGAAACTTAATTCAATAAAAATAACATTCATTAAAAAATTCAGACATTTCCTGCTATTATTTATACTCATATTCCTTTGCAAACTTATCTGTCCATCTCGAAAAGTCTCCTCCGCTTTCTCCATATATGTGGCAAGTAGATGAACGTCTGATATAGCCATCAGACAAAAGAAGGATCCGTACTTCCACTTGGAAAAACTTCCATTCACGTATTTAACAAATTAATTAGCGAATTGGGTTTCTTTGGCTGAGACTGCCTTAATTACACACCGACTTGAATAATTTATACGCATTAACGAAGCAGATATGATCGGTAACAGCTAACACTCCAGGCATGATTGAGATGATATACAATGAATGGGGATGTAATTTACTGAATTTTTACACTGATGGTTGAATCGATGTTGACATGTTCTGTTATCTGATTGGTTAGCTTTATTTTAAGGTAGTAGAGCACCAATGAAATTTTTTTGAACAAATTTATTCATGTTTTATAATTGAAAGCGTGTGGATGATGATTCATATAATGCGGAAGGCATTAAGCTATCCTTCTTTGAAAGTTGAATAATGTTAATTTAAGAAATAGTGACCAAAGGAATGTTTTCCACTAAAACGAACCAACTTAGAAAACGTGATATGAATACAACACCTCGTCCAATACAGAACACCCTGATTTCAAAATGAGCATCTAAAATGACGTGACTCAAGATGAACTACTGAAATTCGAATCAAGAGTTGTTGAACTGATCCTGAGAAACCGATGTGTTCAGTCAATCCCAGAAAATTGGAAAACTAATAAAATCGTCCATCCTAGACAATTGTTTTGCGTTTGCTAGCAATAAAAGAGCAGAAACCTTCTTCCTATTCTTTCTTAATTCTTCTATAAAAGAAGCTTTGTATTCTTTTATTGCTAGCAGAAGCAAAACAATTAGGATGGACGATTTCTGCAAGTCATTACGTCCAATTCTTCGTAGAAGACGTAGTGATATTTTGATAAAATTTTCCTAAGAAGTTATTACTTTAGTTTCCATACACAAAAATTTTATAATCCGATTTCAAAACATGCATGTGAAAGCTCCAAAATCCAGTTCGTGGCATACAAGTGAACAGAGCTTACTTACTTCTGAGATGCAAATAGTAAAAGTTATCATTGTGTATACTTTCCTGACTGTAATGTATGTAATGATTTGAATTAAGTAAAAATTATATCACTGTAAATATTTCGTTATACTCATTTTTTATCATTTGCTTTCTAGGAAAACTAATTCGGTGATATGGCAAAATTGGATTGATTTTAAAAATTATTTTTCCCTTTTGATTGTTTGAAGCTGAAGTTAGAAAACGGCAGTTGACCCCCAGGCTATATTGACAAACCTTTCTTAATTTCGAAAAAACAACTTATTGAAGGAGAGAACTGTTAACAATTTCTTTAATTTATTAGCAAATATCTTGTGTCCTCTGCTAGTTTTTGCGTTGTTAAAGTTCAGCAAACCTTTGTTGAAAACTGAATAAACAACATTCAACAGCACTATTTTTCTATAATAACTACTTTCCATTCAAATTTACCTATTCTGCTCTTTCATATAAATGAAATTTTTTAATGGAGGTTTAGTTTTTTCGGTTCAGTTCTTTTGTCATTTGTTTTCAGGGTGGTTTTGTTAATTTAACATTTTTTCTAATATTATTTAATCTTTATTTTTCTTCTACGATTTAGAATACACAATTAATTGCAATAATCCAAAGACAGAAATTATAGCAAAATTTGTTTTTCAAACAAATTGATTTTGAAATTTTGATGAATTGTTTTCGACCAATCAGAAAAAACCAAATCAGTGCTCATCCACTGCTTTTGCAGAACATTTTAGTGGCGAAAAAATAAATTGTAAGATCTGCCCAAAGGGGGTCACTAAAAGTCCAGAGCCGCCTCGCCACACAAAAGCAGTAATTTAGTCTTATTAACACAATAAAAAGCTTAATTTATTTCTACTCTTTCTGGCATCGTTCCTCGTTCACCTAATTCGAATTTATTTTATTGAAGAATCAATCAGAAAGCTGCTAAAATAAGCTACTTTCGATGCTTCTCTGCAGCCAATTGTTCTTGTTATATGCCCTTCTAATTGCGCTGTTAATATGAAACTTGTGAAATTAGCAAAACAAAACTGGTAATGAATGGAAGAAGAAAAATAAATAAAGGCAGGAAAAACGAAAACCAAATTCGTGTTAATCTCATCTTTAAGTAGAACTTTCTTAATAATTTAAAGTTGAGTTCAAGAATTTGAATCTACAAGCAAAACTAGCCAATTACTGTCACAAGTTTGAAAAATGTTGGCAAAACTTTTCGAAAAATGTTAAGCCTTAGTGTTAACTGAGGATTTCGGACCTGCAAAGGAAACCTTGGATGTTCCACTCGGAAGCCGGCTAGCTAAAAGCTACACTTTCATTGTGGGTTCTTCAAGAATGCGTTTCGTTTTCCATTTAGCATCGTCACTGAAACGACTGGAAGACGTCTTATTGACTTTTAAAATGTAATATTTATCTCCCCAGGAGCGAGCTGCTGTGAAACCCAACGCCGTCCCCTAATATTCGTTTACATTCCGCAGGAACGTCATCAATCGTTATTATCCAAAGCTCCGCCATTGTGGCTGCAAAACCATTTTTCATCCTGTCAGCTGCAACAGATCTACTTCTTCCCGGTTCATCATTTAATCAGCAAAACTCGGTTGTCTTTCGCTTACTGTCCTTTGCAGTTAAATGGCGTATCTTTGTGGTTGAACTTCTCAGGTTGATTTCTTTGGGAATATTTCGGGAGTCCTAACGATGTTCCATTGACCAAATAAGGTAACAGTTTTCTGAATAGTCTGAGTTACAAATTTCCGATCTTCAGGGCTCCACGCTAACCTAAACCCAACAATTTCCATGTTATCGATTTAAAACCTGCGAAAATACCCTCGGAAACCATCAGCCATCATTTGCCTCGAGTAACAAGATATTTGTTTGCACACAAGATAAGGAGATATCATTAGAGGAATGGATAGCAGACCCCCCCAATTTCGGTACCCTAATCAGTTCCCTTGAGATATCGGCGTAAAACATTTAGAATGCTGAAATGGCGGCGCCCCCCTTGAATGAACATGTGCTGTTTGAATTATTAAGTGAATTAGATGAAGGAAAAACAATTTGCTGTAGGTGTAAGAAAGCAGTTACTTGGAATAAATACAGGGATTGTAACTTTAAATTAGCTTCACTTTGGAATCATGAAACCCATGTGTTAACTGGACGTTTCCCTTCATTTTTTGGACTCATCGATTTTGAAGTCCATGATTTTTTCATTGTCTTCTTAAGGCCATATTTTGACTAATGAAGATCAAAAAAGAGAAATAATATTTACATCGGTTAAATCGACCGTTTTCTATTTTTGAAATACTTTATTTGTAATTCTAAGCATTGAAATTTTGGACTCGGAACCTTCACACACACACGAAGAAGCAAAGAGGCGTGTACCTTATGTTCTTATACATGGTTATTTGAAGTCTACGTCATTAAAGAGCAAGTGTATTTCTTATTGCTGTTATGTATGTAATTTTATACTCACATCTGTACGTATTATGTTAGGGTTGTACCTAAATCGACAAGGCAACAGAGGTATTCATCTATACCCATTCCTTATTAAACTACCTTAACTCTTGATGACCCAATATCGGCGAGAAGTAAACGCAAACTATTTTTTTCTCTTACAGAAAAGTCAGACATCGATAATTCTTTTAGAAGGAACCGACGCCAGTTTTTGATATTTGGATAATTCTTCAATATCCTTCTATATTTTGATAACTTAAATCGTTTTAAAAGTCAACAGAAATACAATGTAGTTGTTTTGTCCAGGCATCTACTGTTGAAATTTCCTTTTTTAAACACAAATGCGTTAGCGCAAATAAGACCTCAGTATTGGCTGCTTTGTTTTCGTATACATTTTGTATAATTGTTGCTATAAGGTTTTTAGAATTAGCCATTTAAACCATTTGAAAATTATGCTTAAATTGTTGAAATTCTCAATTTGACGGCGACATTTTGAATTTGTTTGAAATCCATATTACTTATAAAAAAACAAAAAGTAAAAACTTTTTTAAAAGTAAAACCTTCGTGGATATGTTTAATTAATAAGACATTCTCCTGGTATAATACACCAGCAATGGAATGAGACATGAATTTTTAAAGTTAACGTTTTTATCAGCTTTAATACTCCATTGACGACGTTTGTTCCTTAAACCAATCTGAAATCGAAATTGAAAATGAGGGCTGGCACAGAACAAAGATAATTGGCCCTATTATAAGACAAACGACTCGCGTGTTCGTAAATCATTAAAATTTAATCACAACAAAATTGGATGCCGTAATTGATACTGTTTCATTTTAATTTTTATATAACCGACAACGTGAAACGTCGACTTATTATAGAAGCTAACTGATCGTTATCAAGTTGTCACTTTTTGTCTTAAAATAACATGTATTTTTTGTTATTTGTTTCGCTCGCCGGAACTTTTTATTCATCATATTAATGTTACGTTTCTTAAGGTGCTACTGCAGGTGGTTGTAATTGATTATTTTACTAGTTTTTAACTCCCAAAAAAAAAAGCCGAAAAACTCGATCAATTACAAACATTGAAGCTACAATTTTTCTAACAGTAGTAGCTTTTCCTAAAAGCTAAAAGCAAATTCTAAGCGAAAAATTAATTTTAATAAAAGCCTGGCAATATGTTATTTAGGAATGTTGTTGCTAAAGTATTGTACAAATTTTTGGAAAAATATTGCATTAAAATCGAGCACATCACAAAATTGTACGTATAATTCTTGAAGAATCGAACTCTGTATGCAATTTTGAAAATTCGGAAGTCTACTTCTACTGCTATTTTCTCTCTGATTAAAAGAAATTTTCAACCAATTTCAGCGGGCGGAATTGAATAAAAGAAGCCTGAAAGGAGAAAATAATCTTTTAGCGTTTCATGCGTTGCAAAAACCAAATCTTTACTCGCAGCTAAACGTCCTTTGATTAAACTTAGCTGATCTTAGAAAACGACAGTTAACTCTAGACTGTATAAATATCGCGAAACGTTTTTAATTAAAAAAAACAACTGTTAGGAGGTGATAACTAGAGTCCTCATTTCTAGGCATCATACTTTTTGTAAATAATAAAAGCAACATCATTTTGTTAACTAATGCGAAGAAAATGTGCAAAAACACGTCATTTGACAGATTTTTTGCCTTTTTAATGCTTATTTCAGTTTTTTTGCGCATATTTGATACTTTTTTTTAAATCTTTGTTTTATTATGACCAACAACTTAATGAAAACAAGTCACCCAAATGCTCAGTTTAGAAAAATATGTGTAAGCATCAACGCTTCAAATTTGATCATTTTCATAGAAAGACACTAGTAGGTAACAATAACATTTGGTTTACTGTAGAGTTGTAGACGAAACTCCAGACGTTTTTGGAAGGTATATTGGTAATATTGGCGTGCTTAAAGAGGACATTCCGACCAAAAGTTAGTTAATTTGTTCGAAAGAACTGGAATAAATAACAACACAGTTTCCAGATTTATAAATGAGACCTTAACAAACTTTTTTACCTTCCTGAACTGTTGCTATATTGAAAAAAATGGTGATGTCCGATAATACGTCTTATATGACTCAAAGTATACAACTATGTGATGAAACTTTTTAAATTCAATTTTTCATAATCTTTATTTTATTTAAAAAAACCTATAACAAGCATAGACGTGGAGAGAAATTTTTCTACTTGTAAAAATATTCATTTCGTGTTTGAAATAATAAAAATTTCACTTGTTGGTTTCCCTGTTTTATTTCGAATAAACTTTAGTTTTAGGCAAAATATGCTTCAGTTTTTTGAAGTAATTAGAATAAATCCTTTTAAGACACAAACACCGCCACCAAAATATATAAAGCTATTTGTAGACCCTTGCTAGACTATGGACATATACTAATGACCAACGGAACAGAAAGGACAAAACGTTATATACAAACAACAGAACAAATTGCACTAAGACTAATAACACGAATAAGACACCCCCAAAACCCACTACACAACCCCCCCACCCAACTACTATACGAACGCACAAACATGACAAAGATCTCGGAAAGACTCATACAGCTACAGACAAAATGGACAAACAACCCCTACAACTGGACCATACTGAATCCCCTTTGTCTTACAAGACCAACCAGACAATCCCGCTTCCGTTTCCCTACATCAACGCTACTCGAACACTTACAAACGCAACGGACTAGTGGACAATAAAATAATTTCTTCTTGCCACTGAAATCTTATTTATTTAATAGTATTGTTAACCTAGAATAAGAGAATTTTCATATTTGTTTTTTATTTAGATTAAGACTGCATGTATTAAACAAGGGCAGAAAGACCGATAGGTCGATAGCCTTTTTTAGAAATAAAGATGTTTACTACTACTCCTTTTAAGAAAACGTCGTTCATTTATTTCATTACATATTTAATTACATTAAATTTCATTTAAAACATTTAAAAAATATATATTTTTTACCCCACTGAACACCACCCAAAAATGTTGTGCAATTTTAATGCTTTTTTCTTATTATTATGTTTTTCTGCGAGAAATCAATTTGCTTTTTAAGAACTTTTGTCGACGAATTTAGTGCAGTTCTAAAAAAAGTTCATCCGTTGCTAATGAAAGCAACATTTTAAACAAGATATCGAGCATTAATCACAAAGTAATAAATGGAGAAATTCTGAATTTTTCACGTAAGATGCTCTCCTGTTCCATCTTTGCTCTGCTAATACCCAGTGCTAATAAAACTTTCCTCAAAATTTATAGTAGTAGTAGTAAACATCTTTATTTCTAAAAAAAAGGCTATCGACCTATCGGTCTTTCTGCCCTTGTTTAATACATGCAGTCTTAATCTAAATAAAAAACAAATATGAAAATTCTCTTATTCTAGGTTAACAATACTATTAAATAAATAAGATTTCAGTGGCAAGAAGAAATTATTTTATTGTCCACTAGTCCGTTGCGTTTGTAAGTGTTCGAGTAGCGTTGATGTAGGGAAACGGAAGCGGGATTGTCTGGTTGGTCTTGTAAGACAAAGGGGATTCAGTATGGTCCAGTTGTAGGGGTTGTTTGTCCATTTTGTCTGTAGCTGTATGAGTCTTTCCGAGATCTTTGTCATGTTTGTGCGTTCGTATAGTAGTTGGGTGGGGGGGTTGTGTAGTGGGTTTTGGGGGTGTCTTATTCGTGTTATTAGTCTTAGTGCAATTTGTTCTGTTGTTTGTATATAACGTTTTGTCCTTTCTGTTCCGTTGGTCATTAGTATATGTCCATAGTCTAGCAAGGGTCTACAAATAGCTTTATATATTTTGGTGGCGGTGTTTGTGCTAATTTCTCTGTCTTTGTAGGTTAGTGATCGGAAGTGTTTTGTTCTCTTTATTGTTTCTGCCCTGATGTTTCGTATGTGTTTAGTGAATTTAAGTTTGTGGTCAATTGTGATTCCAAGGTATTTTACGTCGTTTTTTGGTTGTGTCGTTTGGCCGTCTGCAGTTATTGTAGGGGAGTCAGCGTTGAGTCTGTGGTTTGTGAGCAGAAGTTGGTTTTTTTCAAAAATTATATTTATTGTATATTTCGTAAACATAGAATACTAGAAAATATACATTGTGGTGCAGTGGCAGTCATATCATGGTTTCTCGAGTATTTCTCTTGGGATAATTATAATTGAGCTATTTTTAGGGTAGTAAAAACGTATTTTCTAAAACACTAAGAATGCCCTTGAACCTGATCCACTGTTTTCAATGCGAGATCTAGTTTCGAATAAAGTTAACCAAAGTGCAGGTTTTCCTCAGTTTGAATTGGAAAAGAGGAGAGAATAGAAGGGAGTCACGTAGACTAATTGTTGCAAGGATTTAGAAATATAATGCTGTAAAATTATAAAATGTAGCTATAACGCTTTAAATGTTCAACATAATCAATTTGAAATAAGCGAATTTTGTAGAAACCACTAAAATTATACTTCTAATATCTTCGCTAGACCTTTCCAAGCCATCGATATTTCCCAGGTAAAATAGAGTAAAGTCTCGTAGTCTGAATTTCTGAGAAATGAAAGTTTTGAATGTTGTAGCTCTGCCGTCTTATTGTAATCGATGAGCAGGCTCTGTGGTCCTTTCTGTATTGGGCTCTCATCTTTGCTAATCCTTTATAGCCCTTGTTTATGCAGTAAACTCCAGAAGTCCATAAGTACTTTGAACGGGTTTCACGTGCTTAAATTTGGTAGAAACTCATCACTTCCCAATACCCTTCGACCTTCTGTTGCAGATGAACTACCACATTACATGTAGAATTGTTTCATTCTCTAACTCTCCCCCTCTGCATGTGGACTAAAAGATGATTTCTTCAGGCGGTGTGTCCTGTTGTGAAGCCCACAATCCTCTTTACTTATTGTATGTTGCTCAATAATTTTATGTGTTTTCATCAAAGTTCATATATGATGATTTAAAGGAGGATGCATAAACTCCTCCCTGCAAGGTAAAAGAATAAGATAAGCGAGCAAGAAAGTGGAGTGTTGTCGTGTATAGTTTCCCTGGAAATTGGAAGAGCAAAAAACGAACACGCACAAATTTAAAATCCGAAAGCTGGGGGAGAGATAAGAACTGAGCCGTCAGCGGTTGGAGCACAAATGTAATATTGCAAAAATACCTTTTCGGCAACTCGGGCACAGAAAATACATAAATAATTAAAAAAAGGTCGGGAATATCAAATCGCAACCGAAGCACAGATGCGAGAAGCTTTATTATTCTTCGAGTGGGAGGGTGAAACGCAGTTGGGGTTGGAATATAACAAAAAATTCTCCACAGATATTATTTTGTATCTTTCGGGATGCTATAATGTGCAGGTCCCCATCTTCCACTCAAGCGCTGCTAATTTAAGATGAGGAAAATGTAATAAATATTGCTCTCTGGGGAGCAACGACTTAAAATGCCTGCCTAATTTCAATGCTGTTGTGTTAAGGAATGCGATTTAATCTCTGCCAATTGTTATTCTCATTTAACAATACCTATATTCACACCTTGTCATAAAATGCAATTCCTGCCTATTAAGTGTAAATGCATTTAATTTGTTTAAAATCGTTGTGCTTGTTGGTTGCAACCTTCGAATCTATTGCTAGTTGATGTTAATTTTTATATAAAGCACAATAATATATAATATTTTAGCAACTGAAATGCTTCAACAGCCAACATTTTTTTAACAGTAACTAGCTCATACCCGCCCAAAATAAAATCCTATAAAAGTGCTTCGTTCAATTTTGCTTCTCCAATCCCTCGCCGCGCTTGAATATATTTGTTCCTGCTTGACGGCAGGATTTGCGAGGAAAACGATGAAAAATAATCCTGATATTTTGATCCTACCACCAGCTGAGATGGATCCCATTGCCGCAGCTTCAGTTTCTCGTCTCTCGAGAATAATTTCAATTAGACTACAATTTTCTTTTCGAGATATTGTTTTTCTATGTTGTGTTCGTTTTTAATTACACAATTGTTAATATTTTTTGAGCTTCAGTTATTTCTAGTTCATAATTCAATTGTCTCATTTTTCGAAAGTATTTAATCGGCCTTTCAACACAAATCCTGAATAATAAATTGGGCAGAGCAAGTTGAACTCATCATCGCTAAAAAGTTAACTGGAAATGCGTTACGTCCATTACCTTATTTTATACCTCCTCTTCTTTATACTAAAAAATCCGCAACATCAAAGACGTGCCTATTGGAAACTGACGGAAATCTAGTTTTTGCGCTAGTTTCTGGTTCATTATCATGCCTTTGAAGGTAAAGCGATCGTTACGAATAGTATCGGTAATTAAAGGATCTGATGCAGTTTACATGCGGCTTAAGCGATCTTGTTAAACCCAGACCGTTCGGGTGATTAAATAAACGACAAAATTGCTTGGGAACAACCAGGGCATTAACTTGGCACTGGTTTAATATCACTCGGGCATAATGCTACAATCACGGGAGCTGAAAAACCCAGAAATGATTAGGAGCAAAATACGCCATAAAATGAATAACCTCAAGCTGAAAGACGTGACAAGGTTCTAAATGTAACATAACCGCCCAGAATGAACATGTTTCCGTATATCATAATAGCGGTCTTTATGCCCCTGAAAGTGCAATTATGCGAGTGGTTTCCTCAGTTTTCAGTAATGAATCCGCCGGAAGGGTTGAGCTGAACCAGAGGCGGACGATTATGGCAGGAAAAGAGATTAAGTTGCTCCCGCAAAAGGTCATGGTGTTGCACCGAGATTTTTTCTCCACTTGATATTAGGAAGTGCAAATTTAATAAGCAAGCAATCCGGTATGTTTGCCTTTGCGCATACGTGCGGTTTATTAAATGTGTGCGAGTTTAACAGTATGGTCCAAATGAAGACGCAAGAGTCGAAGAAAAAGTCAAACACTGCAAACTACTATACGAAATCTTCTCGGAAACAGGTCAAACGAGAGAAATAATTATACTTGGTCATTTGAATGCAAGAATAGGTAGAAGAACAGGAAGCAAAGTAATAGGGCCATAGGGAAAGAGCACATTAATGACAATGCGACAGACTAATCGTAGTAAAGTATGTAAGGATAACATACACAGAA
Organism: Dendroctonus valens; assembly: GCA_024550625.1. Taxonomy (NCBI): domain Eukaryota; kingdom Metazoa; phylum Arthropoda; class Insecta; order Coleoptera; family Curculionidae; genus Dendroctonus; species Dendroctonus valens. The sequence goes on along the minus strand of JAJTJO010000001.1, from coordinate 363,149 downwards.
GAAATACACACATACACAAGGATCCAAACTACCAGAAATAAAAGAGCAGTTACCAATTACGTAATAATGAAACAAAACAAACTAAAATTAAAGCCCAGGACATTAGATTATTTTAAGGAGCCGAATGCGGAAGTGACCACCATCTCATGAAAGTAAAATATCTCCTGCTCCTAACCGAAAATTCAAACACCAAAAAGAGCAAAACGGAAGGTTTAATTGAGGTGGAAGTTTAATTGAAGTGGAAAGTTTAATTAAGGTTAATGAGGTGGAAGAGGTACAATACAGTTTAACAAGTTTGGACGCGAGTACTAGACAACATTATGAGCAAAAGTTAAACCAACAACCTTCTTCTTCTTCTTGTTACGTCTCCTATTGAAGGTGGATATCAACATGATATTTTTTTCGCTTTTCAGCTAGAGGACGTTGCAAACCATTCTCTGATGTTTTTCAGCCAGGAGGTGCTTCTTCTTCCGTGACTTAGTTTAACCTCGATTTTTCCTACCTTAATGTTGGGCAACAGCGGCTTTTTAGGTCCTCTCACAACATATGCGAAATATTGAAGTTTCTGTTTCTTCAGTGTCTTATGTATTTCTTCGTCTTTGTTCATACGATGAAGTACCTTGAGATTTGTAGTCTAATCAGTCCACGAGATTCGAAACATGCGTCCATAGCACCATCTCTAGAACGCTATTGGTTTGTTTATTTCGGCTGTTTTGTTTTAAGTGTCCAAGCCGCATCGCCATACAATAGGGTTGAAAACATATAACATCGTAACATTCTCGTTCTTAATTGCCAGTTTATGTCTCTGCTGTATAGGTATTTCTTGAGCCTCTGGACAGAGTTTCTGGCTATTTCAATTCTAGATTTTATTTCAACACTTTCATTTTTTATTGTGCCCAAATATTTGTAGTGTTGAACTCTTTCTATTGGTGTACCATCAATTAGCAAGTTTGTAGAAATGTTCATTTTTTCGTGACCACCATGAATTTGGCTTTGTTTAAATTTATATTGAGGCCATTGCTGAGTTCTTGTAAACAATAACTGTCTATTCTTTGCATAAGACTTGACATAGAACAACTGCCACAAGAATATAAAGATGCAAAAACTGAAAACTTAAGTAAAATATTAACAAAAGGAACGCACCGAGCAGCCACAGAGGCCTTAGGTATAAAGGAAAGTAGACCCCGAGAGAGGAATTACTAGTAAAACTGAGCCATAAGAAATGAAAGAACAAAATCAAAGGTTATTATACAGGTGGTTGAATACGAAAGAACAAGAACACAAAAGAGAATATAAATATATACCAAATTTTAATCTACGGTAATAGAAACAAAAAACGAAAGCTGGGAAAAGAAATGCCAGGACCTGGATACATATATTGGTGGAAGAAAATTGAAAGAATCCTGAAGGTTTATAAGAAACATGAGATCCAGCAAAAATTATCAAATAATAATAAACTTCATAGACCCTGAAAAATTGAAAAAACACCATAAAGAATTTCTTGTGGAACAAGGCCTAAAGTACCTTAGCTTAGAAGATGTTAATAAGGCCAAATCACTATTAAAAAATGCACGCGCCCCAGATCCAGAGGGAATATACGCCAAACTAATCAAAAATGGAACAATTAAATTTGTGGAAATTTATAACAGACATTTTTAACAGATACTTACAGGGTGAACCACTTCTGTGTAGTTGGAAAGCAGGCTGGATAACGACGATATAGAGATAACTGTAAGAAGCACAATTAGCAGGCTATAAAATAATGTATATGCAAAGAATGTCGCCCTTTTGAATCTGAAGAAAAAACGGCTTTAGAACAGGCCGATCCACAGTCGATAGTATCTTCTGTCTAACACCTTTAATAGAAAAATATTGATGAGATCTCAAGAAGTACATCTACACTTGGTGACCTTACAAAAGCGTAAAATACTATGCTCGTAAGTAGACTGTGGGAAGTATTGGAAAAGACTAATGTAAACGTCACACTAATCGAAGCCATCCAAGAGTTACCAAAATCCTGAACAAAAATAGGAAAAATTATCTAACGGATTCAAGATGTCTACAGGTCTAAAACAGGGCTACTGTCTGGCTTCCATACTATTCCATGCATCCGATATTCAGTCCCTAGTTCTATGAGAATGGAATATTAAGGAATGAATATCGGAAATGCAAGTGACCAGGTAGTAATTTCTGGAGACAAAGAAGTCCTAGAGTCTTTGTCCAGAAAGATTATAAAATTATTTAAAAAATGGGGACCAGAGGTAAACTTAGATAAACTTCAATATCTGTGTAGGGGAAGAACCAGCAAATGATCTGAACCTAGGACATATAAAAATTATAAAGGGTGATGAATGCATGCATCTGGAAATAAAAATGACGAAGACTGGACGAATTGAGAAAGCTATAAAGGACATAATAACCAAAAGAAAACAAGTGGTGAGGGCACTGAACTCAATAATATGACAGAAAAACATAAGACCAGAAACAAAAACAAGATGCGATACCATATTAAAACCAGTTGTTTTATATGGCTCAGAAGTGTGGCAGTTAACACAATGACTTAAGGACAATCTACTGCTCGGTGAGAAAATCTATATTAGAACACATGATAAATGAGGACATAAATGTAACTTAAAGGATTCCATATATCAAACGGATGGAAGAAGTTAATAAATAGGTAATTATGGCAATTGTAGATTATTGAATATAATGAGTAGCCACATGCTGTAGTGTTTAAAGTATACATTTCTTCAGATATGTGTTGTAGCATTTTTGCTTAGCTTCTAATTACCATTTGTTGCTAGCTTTCAATTTTTTATTATCCACCTTTTTTTTATTTTTTTTTTATTCCTCACCAGTTAAGTTTCTAAAATAATTCTTTAGAAGAAATTATTGTTTGTAAACTCACATTAAACAATACTTTAATAGATTTGAAAACTTATAAATTGCGACATTTTCAATATTATCTCATTTGTAAGCAACGTTTTCACTAAATGCAGCAAGCTTCTTTTAACAGTGTTTCCAAAATACTAAACTTCATTTCTTTTCATGAATTAATCCCAATCGTATATTAGAATGATTGTTATATTGTTTGTTATAACTGTCTTGCTGTAGATTCCGAGTCAAATTATTGCATATCTCATAATATGATATGCAAAGATTTTCTTCTTCATGGTTTTAAAGATTGTTATTCAATACTATTCTAAACATTTCTCTGGTTGTTTATGAATGGCTTTATCCTTAGGTTCCTGAGTCGTTTTTTCTCGCATCCTCTCTTTCGAAACATTTTTTCTGCGGAATGGATTTCAAGATTTTGTATTTGGTGTCATTTTTTATTATATGCCTAAGATTTTTCAGTTACTTTCCCTTAATCCTGCTAAACACCAAATTTCTATTTTTGATTTTTCCAGATGTGGTTAGTTTGTCAGTCTATTTGCCTAGGATTTCTAAAGATCACTCTGTTGAGCCACATCTCGAACGGTTTAGTGTTACTGTCTTTCGTGTTACTCCGGCAAAGATTCCATTCCATAATATAATAGGAATAACACATTGCAGGAGTAGGAGTTCAACTTTGATAACAATTTTAAATGTTTAGCTTTTCAAGACTTTACACATGATGATAAAGCGGTGTTATGCTTTCTGCATACTACATTTGCTTTCTTGATAGTGGTTCCACTTTTTGTGTTATAATGGAAAACTCAAAGGAAACGAGAATATCCTTTTGAAACAAAAGAGCTTTCACAAGAGCAACATTTTTTTAGAATAATTATTCACGGCAAGACTGTATCCTGTTCTTTGAATTCCAGTTTCTTCGATCTGCGCGCCAGTTTTCCGATCCATTATATAACAGCAATACAGAAAACATTTTACCAACAACTGATTTAATTTATCCAGTCAGTATTAATGAACGCGCCACTGAACAGTTCTGAAAAACGAGGGTAATTCACCAAATGACATTATTATAATGACCGAAATGGCATATTGCCGGGAGCCGTGATCATTAGTAGATCTCAACACGTCGGAAAGGAATCATTTTTATTTTGCTAATTAGGCTTGAATGGCTAGTCAGACGAGTTTGGGGGCAATTCTTTTTGCGTTTTCAGCCCTGAAATAAAAGACGACAGTCTTGAGAGCAATTATGAATGTTGATGATAATCCTAATTAATTTTTTGAGGGTTGTCTGGTTAGAGTCGGTTGGTTATGGGTGATCAGTTTTATCACTTCAGTGTAAGGTGTGGAAAAGTTTGCAAATATGAGTTTCCATTTTTGTGGCGTCTAAGTAGTTTGGAGATATTGTCTTTTAGAGTACCAAAAATATGTATGAAAATGATTGAATTTTATGTGGTTTTTCAGATCATCCTTTCACCACCACATGTGTTTAACAGTTTAAGTTTGAAAACCACTAGTTTTAGCAGTTTCAGTGCGTCCAGAATAGTTTTAAGCTAAATCGAACCAATCGCGAGCGAAACAATTTAAGCAAATAAATACGTTCAGTAGTAGTGGTAAACATCCTTATTTCTAAGAAAGGCTATCGACCTATCGGTCTTTCTGCCCTTGTTTAGTACATGCAGTCTTAATTTAAACAAACAAATAAAGGTAAAAATTATCTTATTCTAGGTTAATAATTTAATAATCTTAATTCTGGCAAACAGAGATCTTAGATTTATCGTCCAGTAGTCAGTTACTATTGTAAGTGTTCGAGTAGCGTTGATGTAGGAAAACGGAAGCGGGATTGTCTGGTTGGTCTTGTAAGACAAAGGGGATTCAGTATGGTCCAGTTGTAGGGGTTGTTTGACCATTTTGTCTGTAGATGTATGAGTCCTTCCGAAATCTTTGTCATGTTTGTGCGTTCTTATAGTATTTGGGTGGAGGGGTTGTGTAGTGGGTTTTGGGGGTGTCTTATTCGTGTTATTAGTCTTAGTGCAATTTGTTCTGTTGTTTGTATATAACGTTTTGTCCTTTCTGTTCCGTTAGTCATGAGTATATGTCCATAGTCAAGCAAGAGTCTACAAATAGTGATATATATGTTGGTGGCGGTGTTTGTGCTAATTCCTCTGTCTTTGTAGGTTAGTGATCGGAGTGTTTTGTTCTCTTTATTGTTTCTGCCTTGATGTTTCGTATGTGTTTAGTGAATTTAAGTTTGTGGTCAATTGTGATTCCAAGGTATTTTACGTCGTTTTTTGGTTGTGTCGTTTGGCCGTCTGCAATTATTGTAGGGGAGTCAGCGTTGAGTCTGTGGTTTGTGAGCAGAAGTTGGTTTTTGGACGCGTTTGGTGTTAGTCTCCATCTATAAAACCATGTCATTGTGTTGTTTGTTAGTGTTTGGAGTCTTTGAGCTGCTCTCTCTGTAGTTTTGTCTTGTACAATAAGTGCCGTGTGGTCTGCGTATTGCAATATGTATGCCGATCTGTCGATTTGATTGTTGTCTGGTAAGTTGTAATTGTGTATGTCATGGCAGTATATATTGTAGAGAAACGGTGAGAGCGGGAATCCTTTTGGGAGGCCTTGTTCAAGGGAAAAAGAAAATGACAGTGTTTGTCAATTCGTACTTGTAGTTGTCTGTTTTCTATTAAGTTCTTTATGGTGTGTAGTAGATATGTTCGTGTGTGTAGTTTGTATAGTTTGCATAGTAAGCCTCTATGCCAGACACTATCAAAAGCTTTGTTAATGTCCATAAACAGGCAAGCTGTCTTTCTGTCCGATAGGTGGGTAGTTTGTATATTGTTAGTCAGAGTGAAGAGTGGGTCAATAGTCGAGTGCTGATGTTTGAATCCGAACTGATACGATGGTATGTATTTTCCGACCAGTTTTCCCAGTCGCTGCTTTATTATGTACTCAAAAGTACTTACTTACCTTGCTAAGTACTGGTAGCAGTCTAATTGGTCTGTAACTGCTCGGTTGTGTATTGTCCCGTCCATTTTTGGGTATAGGGATTATTAAGCCGTTTTTCCATGTTTTTGGGATTAATGTTATTTCTGATACAGTTGTTCAATTCAGTTAGGATCAGTTTGTGTGTTTCTTGAGTTAGGCTTTTAGGAGTTTTGCCTTTATTTTATCTTTTCCCGGTGCTTTGTTTTTGATATGCGCTAGGGCTTCATCGTACTCTGTGTCTGTGATCAGTTTGTATGTATAGTTTGGTAAGCTGTTGAAATAGTTCAAGTACCAGTCGTTGATCAAGTTCCAGTTGTCATTGTCGAAGTTAGGGTTTGTCGATATGCTGAAGGCCCTTTGATAGTGTCTGGAAAACGCGTCAGCTTTCTCTTTGTCTGTCTACCGTTCTGTTCCGTTTTCGTCAATTGTGTCAGTAGTGTTAGTTTTTTGTATTGCGCTAGTTTCTTAATTGTTCGCCAGTATGTTTTGCCTTTGTCTTTTTGTATTTCTTTACATGTTTCTAGCCACTTTTGTTATATTTGCTTTATTTTAATAAGACTTCCAGTTGTCTAAGTTTTAACTAATGAAGTCTGTTTAATTAGATATTTATATAGTTATGGCCTTAATCTGAATAAAATAAATCTGTCAATACTAGTTGGACAAGTTTTTTTTTTTGGCAAATTTAAAAAAACATTACATATTTGCAACACTTATATCTGTAACCACATCACCGTAAGAGAATACCATCGTTGAATAAATGTATATGCAAAAAAGTTGTTGAAACTTAACGTGTTAAATATAAAATTGAAGTAAGGAAAATATACCTTTTCGATTCCTTATTTTATTTCATATAATTAAAACATTTTTAAACCTCTCAGCCTATTAAATAAAGCTGAAATGATACAAATGTAAATTGGCTGCAATTCGGGTAAAATACGAATTTGCCATTTGTATACCATTTGTATAGTTACAAAAAGTAGCAGGCAAATGAATATGGCCTGCAATTCAAACCGCTATGCCAACAGCATTTTAAACTTAAGTCAATGTATACGATAAGTCGTATTATTGCATTAATTCCTTCAATTTCCTATCTGGATAGTACTCGGTTTTAAATTCCTAATAGAGATCTGAAGTCTATACGTCTCCAAATGCTTTCCATTCGAATCGCGCTCAGCATAATGTATTCGATTTCATTTCCATTGTGCTAAGTCCATTACAATTTTGCGCGTATAGCTTTTATAAGATGGATAGAGAATGTATGGAAATGGAAAAAGCCGAGCCTGGAGAAATTTTAACATAAGAATAGAATTACAATTGCTGTTAAATATTAGATAGTATTAATGTTATTTGATACATCTGCGGGTGTCAAAAATTCAAAGCAACAGCGGGTTAGTTCACTATCAGCTTCTATATTTTTTATTTTAGAAATGAAGCAGACAAAATCAACATTTTCTTCTGTTAACTGAAGTAACTTTCTGGTTTTTGAAATGGACTGTTCACTGTTCTCACTGATTGGACTCAAACAACCCCGTTTTGGGATAGTTAAAGAAATAGATATAAACCATTGCCATGCTAAATTCATATTGACGTAAAATAATGAAAACGTGGAACAAAATGATATAAAGTAGCAAAAATAGAGAATAATAAAAATAAAACAACACCTTTTCGGAATAACGCCCATTGGTTTCAATGAGCATCTAGGTGTTTTTGAAGTAAAGATTTGCTTCTTTGCCTCTATTAAATTTTCTACGTTCATAAATCGAGAGCATTAGATTTTGTCTACAAAACTGATAAAATTGCTTCAGCTTCCTATCTTATATTAACAAAATTTAAAAAACATTATTTGAAGCAGGGAAAAATTACTTAATGGGGATCCTGGGTCACTGTTAGTGTTCGTATCGAATCACATGGTTTGGTTTTAGTATCAACTGGATAGTTATAATCAGAATATCTAAGATAACTTTTTATTCATAATTCAGAGAGTCATTTTTTTGTTTTTACCTGTAGAAACCTCCTTAGCTCTTTAAATTATTGGTTATAAGGACTGTGGACTGATAAGACTTGATGAGGAAAATGGTGAAGAGAAAACTTCCCCTCATGATCATTTGCAACCATTTCTGTTATGATTTATGTCGGTATTTTATATCTTTTTATGTGTTGCATTTTAGTTTTCTTGCTATTAGGACCAGTGTATCTTTCGATCATAAAATATTTCAAGACCAAGTGCTGCTAAGCATATGTCATGAACTGAAAGTAAATCGATACTGACCCTCGAGTTTTCTACACCACCTCCCCTTCTGTTTTTTCCTCGAGTCTCTCCAATATTAAACACACATCGGGACTTTCTAATATCGAGGGTGGGATGATCGATAAGCCATAGACATCGCGAAAGGGCGAACCATCGAAACTCGAACGTCGCGACGCCGGTGGCCATGATGGATTTTGTCGTCAAAGCTTTTCACAAAGGGGATGTTTTGCTTATGAGAAATACATCAGCAATGGCAATCAATATCACTTATTTGCTATGTTGTTTTTTTCTGAACTGAATTTTGTGGTTTTTCTGCTCAAACTACAATTTTTTTTCAAGAACTTTTCTATTAGCGCCTGACTTCTTCCATCGTTAGTTTAGCTGCTTAACTGACACCTAATATTTAGATACACCGTTAACTGTATAATACTACTGTCCTTGCGTAATTACGCAGCCATCACGCAGATTATGTTAATGTTCCCTTTGGATTAGCCTTTAGATGAAACTCGACAGGCATAAAAACAAATATTTATATTCAAAGAATTTGAATGTTCTTTGGTATGTATGAAACGTACGTACTTAGCTTTCAGTCGCAAACAATTTAAATACCACCCATACCGAATGTAAATATCTTTTGTTATTAAGCGCGAAGGAAACAAGTAGAAAATTTCTCAAAGATTATCTGCATGAAATTATAATAATAAAAAAAACCAGGTGGCAACGATACTAATAAAAAAAATACGAATCGTATGTATAATAAATTAGTACGGGACATTTTTTCTTATGTAAGCCATCGAGAGACATTGGAATATTTAAAAGTTATTTCCTGACACACTTGTAAAAAGTTACTCTCCACCTGGCTTTGTGACATGTGCAACAATATACCAGTCGATGAAATTATACTAATTTATTGTTGTTTTTTTGTGTTCTGTAAGAGAAACCTAATTGGAATTAAAATCTATATTCCATTTAAGGAAAAACGAAATTAAACTCCTGATGTTTTCCGATATATTTATTGTTGCGGCCAAAGCGGAGTCCTATTAGTGGGCAAAAAGTTCAGGTGGTTTTTGAATGTACGGCTGAAATGCAAATGCAATCTAACCAGTTGCGTTTCTATATTAACTGAACAAGTGTGCATTTAAAATAAGTCTTAGGTGCTTTCAGCAATACGAAAATAACTTTCAAATTTTATTACAATTTTCAACTTGCCACGTCTATTTAGTTGTTAATATTAACTGTTTAAGTCGAATGTAATTTTCCTCATCTCCTTGGCGCGCCTTCGCTTCTACCGACTCTATAAACTTTACAGAAACTTGACTTGATTATTCGAACTTTACAAGTAGCTGATGTAGTTTAGTCGGTTTATCGGTGGCTTGGTCGATGTCTGGTCATCTGTTGTTATTTCAACTAAGTGCTTAAATTGTTAAAATCAGTTTCACATTAAGATACAATCTATGGAGCGCTGTTGAATAGCTTGATTATTTTCGGGCTAACCACAACTTTATTTCCTCGGTAGGATCGATGAATTGTTTTAAACTTGACCGACAATCGTACGAAATATTTTCCTATAGTTATTTCGACTTCCCATATTTTTTTTCTTAAATTATTTTATCAGAATTTTTTACAAGTAGTACAAACTGAACATATTACAAAAATTATGTGGTTAAATTAATAAACTGCTATTTAATTAAGTTAAGAAAAAACATCATACGAAATATCAATATATAAAACCTTACGACTCAAAGAGGTTTAAAGTTAACTTAATAATTAAATTGACATCAAAACAGCTCACCAAACTATACATACAAACTGATCACAGACACAGAGTACGATGAAGCCCTAGCGCATATCAAAAACAGATCACCGGGAAAAGATAAAATAAAGGCAAAACTCCTGAAAAGCCTAACTCAAGAAACACATAAACTGATCCTAACTGAATTGAACAACTGCATCAGAAATAACATAATTCCAAAAACATGGAAAAAACGGCTTAATAATCCCTATACCCAAAAATGGACTGGACAATACACAACCGAGCAATTACAGACCAATACTTAGCAAGGTTTTTGAGTACATAATAAGGCAGCGACTGGGAAAACTGGTCGGAAAGTACATACCATCGTGTCAGTTCGGATTCAAACATCAGCACTCGACTATTCACCCACTCTCCACTCTGACTAACAATATACAAACAACCCACCTAACTGACAGAAAGACAGCTTGCCTGTTTATGGACATTAACAAAGCTTTTGATAGTGTCTAGCAATAGGAAGCATAGAGGCTTACTATACAAACTATACAAACTACACACACCAACATATCTAGTACGCACCATAAAGAACTAACTAGAAAACAGAGAACTACAAGTACGAATTGACAAAACACTGTCATTTTCTTTTTCCCCTGAACAAGGTCTCCCTCAAGGATCCCCGCTCTCACCGTTTCTCTACAATATATACTGAATGACATATACAATTACAACTCACCAGACAAAAATCAAATCGACAGATCGGCATACATATTACAATACGCTGACGACACGGCACTTATTGTACATGACAAAACTACTGAGAGAGCAGCTCAAAGACTCCAAACACTAACAAACAACACAATGACATGGTTTTATAAATGGAGACTAACACCAAACACGTCAAAAAACCAACCTCTGCTCACAAACCACAGACTCAACGCTGACTCCCCTACAATAACTGCAGACGGACAAACGACACAACCAAAAAACGACGTAAAATACATTGGAATCATAATTGACCACAAACTTAAATTCACTAAACACATACGAAACATCAGGGCAGAAACAATAAAGAGAACCAAACACTTCCGATCACTAACCTACAAAGACAGAGGAATTAGCACAAACACCGCCACCAAAATATATAAAGCTATTTCTAGACCCTTGCTAGACTATGGACATATATTCATGACCAACGGAACAGAAAGGACAAAACGTTATATACAAACAACAGAACAAATTGCACTAAGACTAATAACACGAATAAGACACCCCCAAAACCCTCTACACAACCCCTCCACCCAACTACTATACGAACGCACAAACATGACGAAGATTTCGGAAAGACTCATACATCTACAGACAAAATGGACAAACAACCCCTACAACTGGACCATACTGAATCCCCTTTGTCTTCCCAATCCCGCTTCCGTTTCCCTACATCAACGCTACTCGAACACTTACAAACGCAACTGACTACTGGACAATAAAATAATTTTTTCTTGTCATTAGAATTGGATAGTTTATTTAATAAATTATTAACCTAGAATAAGAGAATTTTCATCTTTGTTTTTTGTTTAGATTAAGACTACATGTATTAAACAAGAGCAGAAAGACCGATAGGTCGATAGCCTTTTTTTAGAAATAAAGATGTTTACTACTACTTGACATCAATTTAGCGAAATAACTGTTTCTGGTAATCGTATTTAAATTTTATATATTAATATTAAGCCATTTGTAACACTATTTAATTGAAATTGTTGATTTGATGTAACTTCAATATTTGCAAGAAAAGCTGATGCGTAAACCTATTTTCTCGAAATTTACGAGCGTTTCTATTTATGATTTATGAAAATGATTAATTCCTCGATCTAAGTACAAGATATTTATAAGAACTTCTGCTCAATCTCATATTGCAAAATTCCATCAAATGTAATAACTTTTTAACGATCAATCCCATTCAAACCACTGTTATTCGAGATGTTCTTCTTACACATTTTTCAATTTCCAGCCGCAGAAAAAAAATACTGCTGAAATTCATTTTGCATATTTCATCATCCCTGAAAATATTTTCGTAACTTCCCGTTTCAATTCCAAAGCAGAAATTGAAAATTAGTATTTTTTGCTAAAACTTATAAAAATCCAGACGAATGTGGCCACTTTTTTCAGCTTTCTATTTCTGAAAAACGAATATTTAGTTTCCAGTTTAAAAAACGAATTCAAGAATCTGAATTTTAACAGGCAATAGTTCTGTTCTTTAAGTTTTTCCGGATTTTATCCAAAAATGCACAAGAAAGCGATGAATTATTCAACTTTCAGATCTTCCAAAAAAACTTTAAAATGTTTATTGAATTTTTAGTTTTTTCAAGTTGCGATTTATTGAAATTCGCTTTCGAACATTTAAGGACCGTTTTCCGAAAGAAAACTTACTTTACGGGAAGAAATTTCATCGGATAGAATTTCTTGCAGATTCAAACGAAACGTCATGTGGAAATAGAATCAGACCACGTCTTAGAAAACGCGGAGTATTTATTATTTATTATTTATTTTATTATAATTAAAGTCATTTAGTATCATTAGACCGATTTTGCCTTTTGTCGTGTATTGCTGGCGTCTATTTCCTCTATTTCTTCATTTTAATTGTCAGTTGGGACACTTTCGAAATTAAGCTCTGCTTTGTCATTCGATTAATTCATGTATTCATTTATAACTTTGACGCTTAGTTTCTTAATTAATTCTTGGTATCACATTTAGTTGTTGTTTTCGTTTTCTCTGCTATTCATAGCTTGTGCTGCTTCATGCAGATTTCTAGAAATGAAGCGTTTTTAATAAGACGATCCGCGAAAAAAAAAATTTCTTGAGCGAACATATTGACTTTGTTTTAACCATCATCAGGGTTCTTATTATGTTCTCTCTAACAGAAACTGTGTTCATGATGTTGAGCGCTCACATTTAGACCGTTTCAATTCCAAATTTATATTCCAAAAACCCGACCACTCGGTAAAACCCAATGCATCTGAATTTTGCACCAATTAACAAATTTAAGCACTTTAAATAAACCTCAAAACTCTTTCATTTGCTGTTCTTGGTTGCAGAATGTTTTGATTTAGTGACACCGTTTTTGGCATTGTTTCAAGAAAAGTGTGGTGTATCTACTAGTGTAGATCATGCAATTCTATAAACAAGCATTTATTAGTTCAACTTCAATAAAATCCTGCTGTAATAGAGCAGGAAATCACCCATAAAACGGCCATAAACGGTCAAAACCTAAGAAGGGAGCAGGTGTTAAGAAATTATTCAAAACGTTCAGGAATAAGTCAAAAGCTTATGCCAGAGCTTTTGCAATTTACTTTGACTCTTGGTGGTTGGATTTGTTCATCAACACATTATTATCTGCCATTTACTATTAATCGACCAAACTGAAAAAATGTTAATCAATCTGAAAAGATTTGTTTCAGTTAAGACATTTTCATTTTTATGTATGATCTTTTACTCAAGATTTTTTCATCGGTTGTTGGTGATGTGGTGAAATAGAACTTAGCAGCCTTAAAATATCTATTAAAAAAATACTTTATTAGAATCAACTTTTGGTTACAAAATCCGTGTTATACTGGCAAAAGCTTGTTAAAATTTACCGTTCTTCTTGGTTAATGGTTGGCTATTAAGTTTCTATTTTTTTATGGGAGCGACTGCAAGTGCTCCTACATGAGATTGTTCTGTCCGTGCCATACATTTCAAGCCGATTTATACAATTGAAAGAACATTTCTCAACTATTTCCTAGCAAAACATTCTGTGATTAATTATGGTGCGGCATCAAAAATGCTTAGACATTTTCCCGCATAACCATTAACAAAATACAATCTGAATTGATTCGAATTACGGAACCATGCGGTTTCGGCATGGTTTAAAGTTATTTCGTGTAGCCAGGGAAAGATAAAAGATAGGTAGTACTCTACCAGCAGCCGCAGGAATTTACGACAAAGGCTTTAGTGTTTTACAACTTGTCAGCAGCCGTGTAACCTGCGACCTCTTTAGCAATCATCCGTGACGGAATTGTTTATGGACTATGTTCCGATATGGGCATATTTTACTCGATGGAAGGTAAAATACCAGATGGGCGGCATTCGCTTATTTTGCAATTGATTTGGAATCTAATCTAAGCAGAATTATCTGGTCTGGTCTAGTCGCGTATCTTATAAAGTTTACCTTAAAGAAGACAAATATATTAATGAACAAACTTTTAGTTGATCGAGTCGCGATGACAATTAAATTAAAAACTACAGTATGAAATATTGCAGTTAACCGAAATTTGAATAGTATATATAGAAAGTTATTACAACTGGTAATCTTCGTCTATTTTAACATTTAGGTGAAACACCCATAGGTCTTTCACCTGGAATATGTAGAAAGTGTGCGTCTTAAATTATTCTCGCGATTCAAAAATTTTATATTCTTTATATATTCAATACCACTTTCAGGCTAATTTAAATAGGCGATAAGCGCAAGTAGTAGGTAAACAAGCTGGATACATTGTAACGTAAAATATTCAGTTCGGTACCTAATTGCTAATTAGAGTATGATAAGTGAGTATACAGATATAGAAGTTTCTTTGCATTACTTAATCATTAGATCGTTGTCAGTCTTCAAAAAAGCGATGAAATTTATATGAGAAGAATAAAATTACCAAGCGCAAGTGATTCTCAGTCGATACCATTATAAAAAGTGGTATATGTATGTCATCACTTTGTACAAAAACGAGGTTTTTGTACTTTCCACAGCAAACTCTAAAATGCGCTGATGGTTGATTAGCCTGTAGCGCCTAGTTAGTTGCGTAAAAAAGGAAGATTGCAAAAAGAAGAAGCAAAAGGTGGGTATCATAATCTGCTAACGGTTAATGTTGCGGACAAGTGCATCCCATGTTGACCTCGACCTGCCTGAAGAAGGCGCGGTCATGTGGGCTTGCATGTGCTTACGTAAGAAGATATAGGCTAGAAATGCTAGAATGTGGTGATCTATGACTGCCCTTAGTTTCAACAGTTAACTATTAAAGCGGTATTGTTTTCCATCGTGCACTTGCATATAGATAGCCGAGCTTGCACGCTGTAAGGGAAATACTGAGCAATTCTTCATACTAATTTATGGTTTGGTTACATCAGCGCAGTTGTTTTGAAAATGTCTTTATTCGTTATGTTCTGTGTACGCTGTTTAACTTTTTGTTATTGTTTAAGCGTGCTTTTGTCAAGTGCGTTGATAGCAATGTTTCCAATCATCAACTGGTGTATTTTTGATCTATATTTAAGCTTCCATTTGCACTTTTTCCTAATTCAGCTAAGAATTATCAGATGTGCTGATAATTATGTCATCCCTTACATGCACATTCAAAAGTATATTTTAGTTTTAATCACGAGCAAAGTTGTTTGTTCTGATTATTATGTGTTTTCCTCCTATAACTTGTCTACTTGTGACTGTGATAAAACCGCATTTGTATTATTTATGCAATTTTTTAAATTCAATTGTCGTATTTCGTAGCGTCATTTTATTAATTCTGTGGAAACTTTTTTGTACTAGATATTTGGTTAACGTTTAATGCATTTGTTTCGAAGTCAAATTTTCAACTCACGTTATTCATTTTTTACGATTATTGGTTGTATTTTTAATATTTGTTTGCAAATTGTTGAATTCTTTTTAGAATTTCTCAAAACAATTCGTCATCTTTTGCATTATTTTTCGAACTTAAAATTGGCAACTTTTTTCCAGTGTTTTTCTTTGGACAAAGGGCGAGTATCAGTTTTTTGCACTCAAGCCTTTTGCACTAAAATTCAAAGATTTGTATATATTAAATTCAATAAACAACGAATACTTTAATCAGTTGTGCCATCTGCAAAACAACTCCATCACTAACAAATCCCACCCCTTTTAATCGGGGGTCATTTTGGGACCTACCCTTAGACGCCGACTATCAAACCTTCCTTCCGCGTGCATTTTGCCACCTAGAATCGTTAGGCATGCTGCAGCTTTACGTATGTGAAACTACGAGATCAGTCGCATAGATGGCGTAAAAGCTCTGCTTTTACGGAGCTTTTTATTTGTGTACCGGGGACAATATATAAGTACTTATTAGAGTTTGGCAATAAGTTGCGAAAATTAATCCCCGAATAGATATATTTTATTTAAAAAAGTTTGATGATTCAAAAAATATATTGTTATTGCTATATTGGACTATCGGCGTATCTTTCAGATGGGATCATGGTGATCTTGACTAGCTCTAGATTCGTTTTTGTAGCAGGCATATTAAATTGCTTTTCTATCCATTATTCTGATGGGAACGTCTTTGTTAAGGTGTTAGTTAGAAAATAACACCCGAAAGAAACATTGAAATCTAAACACAATTTTGATAAATCCGATATTTTTTCAATTCAGTTTTGCTATTCCTTCCTTATACCAAACTATAGAATCCTTCTAAATATACACTTAGAGGCCCTTTTGATGGAAAGAGATTGCAGATTGCAATACTAATAATATTAATTTGTTCTCCTTCTCCTTAAACTTATTTATAATTGCTTGTTTCGTTCTGTCGCATTTATCAGATCCAAAAGGCTAAATAAATTAATTGAAGAACTTCAAATATGTGAGAAATCGATTATTACGACCGTTATTAGAGAGTCAGAGAACTACTCAAATTAAAATTTATTCTACAATATACAGGCTGTCCATATAAGCCCGAAGAAGCATTCTTTTTGCAACATATGCTCGAAAACGCAACCTTTTTGCAGGTACAAGGAGTTATAATTGCGTATTTGATTAAACAGGTTATAAATTTGAAAAAAAAATTAAACTCGCTGCTTTTTAGAAATGGGGAATTTTTAATGTAAAGAAGTTATAAAAGAACCATAATCTCATCTGAGAATTTTCGGAATCATGCTTTGTTTTCGAGTAAACCAAACCAAAACCCTTTTAGTACATTTATGTAACTTGTGGAAGTATATGGAAGACAAAACACAACTATGTTTTTGCTAGTGGATAGACAAAGAGGCCCTCTTTTCTTATAATTATCTGATTTGCTGCTAAATTGTTTATTCGAATAAACTGATAACTTTTTCTGAAATTTGTAAAATTTCTTCTAGCTCATCTTCAAACAAGAGTGTTTTTGACTCTTCAAAATCTTCAGCTGCAGCTGGAAAACCATAATTGGAAGACTCTCTATACTGAAGACAAGGCACTAACGTATTTTGAAACTTTTTCTATTATAGTAGTAGTAAACATCTTTATTACTAAGAAAAGGCTATCGACCTATCGGTCTTTCTGCCCTTTTCTGTTATAATAATCTGATTTTCTGCTAAATGGCTTATCAAAATAAACTAAAAACTTTTTCTAAAATTTGTGAACATGTTGCTAGCTCACTTTACAAACTTTTTACCTTTGTTCCTTAAAATAAAGAAAATGAGTATTATCTTCAAAGAAGAATGGTTTTGATTCTTCAAAATATGCGGTTGGAAACCCGAAGTTGCATTTTGCAGCTCTTAAATTTCGGAAATTTTAACGCGACTTTTCATAGCAACTTTCAACGTAAAACATGCTACCGTTTGTTGAAAAAAGACGTGTCAATTTTAAAACTAATTAGATTAGTGATATCAGTGGCTAATATCTAAGATTGCCTGTCAACTAATAAAGTAATTAGCTTCTTATTAATCCGCTATAATTAGCCGGTAATTAATTATTTTCAGCTGTTTAGTTTGATACGTTCATTGCGTGCCACCAAAAAAAAAACTGATCAATAAACATATTTGTCTCCAAGCAATTACGACGAGCAACTTTGTGTAACACTTCGAAGTAATTGATGTTTGCTTATAAGGCACTACACTCGCTCTAATTGTCATGTTTGGAAAATTAGACAATAGAGTTATTGTTGGCCTGGGAAATATTTTCCCATAGACTTTGCTCGCTTTCTGTGGCAATAATTTGATTAGTAATTTTTCGAGTGCATAATGGAAAACGATCAATTATTGTGATAAACCTTTCGCATATGTTTGAGTAAAATTCGATTTCATACACTTTTCAACATATTTATTAGCTACTAAATGAAATAATCACGTTGGATTTATATTGAAATGTTCTTGTTCTGATTAGTGGATCGGTAATAAAATTTTATAAAAGTGAGATTCGACATGGATTATTGCAAATAGAGAACCCGCTTGACCCATGAAATTACTGAAAATAACATAACTTTTATTTTCTTAGGAAATTTATTTATTTTCGTGCTATTGTTTCGGTTATTAGTTTTCACTTTTTAAAGTTTCTTATTGCTATTTGCTTATTACTAAATGCTATGCTTATTACTAAATGCAATTAAACTATAGTTAAAGCATCATGAATATTATCAACTAAACGCGTAAAGAAATGGCTCTTCTAGCTCATTCTTCATCAAGCTGCAAATCTCTCTCACCTGTTGAATGTTGCCAGACGATTATCCGGCCAACCTGTATAATAAAAACACATCATCTATATCTTACAGCTTCATTTTTATAAAGGATTTTAATAATTATACTGGGAAATACGATTATAATTGTATGTAATAAAGTTTTCCAGCTTACTGCTTCTCAAGAGCAAGAAGGTGTGAAAATAATTAATTCTCAAAAGATACATTACAAGATTAAACACGTAAATAAGGTAACACAGATATTTATTTTGCTGGCTGCACTACCAAGCCGAGATGAGTATTAATTAAACTGGAATAAGTAGGATTCGATATTAATTTGCATTTATTAACAGTTACTTATTATTAAGTTTGATAATATTTTTCAATAATTGACATTTTGGAACGTACATTTTAATTTTTATATTCTGGTTTAACTGACATTAAATACAATGCGGTTTTTTTTGTACTGTGTAAAAAATGTCCCCTCTTCTAGAATATAAATATTTAATTTGTCAGGTAGGAAAGTACCTCTAAGGGTCTATCCGTGTGTTAGAAGATATTTTAAACAACGATTGTTACAGAAATTTCTTAGTAAGCAATTTAAATAGCCTAAAATGTTCCCTATAAAATTTAATTTCCAAGATAGTAGTAGTAGTAGTAGTAGTAAACATCTTTATTACTAAGAAAAGGCTATCGACCTATCGGTCTTTCTGCCTTTCTATCCAACATATTTTGATGTATTTTATACATACGATCTTTACACAAAGCAATAGAGTGAATTTGCTCTTGTTTGAACGTTTAATTTTATGTAAGTAGCCTTTTTCTCCAGGTAGTTATAAAAAGTTTTCTGAGGCACAATTCAATCAAAGGCGGAACTTGAAAAAGACGTAAATTAATCCCCTTCATTCAGGCAATTTAAATACAGTGCAAGACGAGATTTAAATGTATTAAATAATTAAGAGGAGGCGTAAAACGGTAGATAAACAGCGCAATTTCCTGCTTTAAATCTCTTCTGTAACTGACTCAAATTGCAGAAAATCGGCGATAGTAATAAATCAACTGATGTACATGTGTTGGTTTTAGTACTCTAAAAATTAAAGCCACTTATTCTACATTAAGAATAATAAAGTGTGAATTACTAAACGTAAATTTGCAAACAGAAAAGTCTACATAATTAATGAATTGCAACGTTCTTTAACTGATTTTTCATATTCTTCACAAAGCCGTTACAATGCAAAGCAAATTTTTTTGCTAATGCAGGCAATGTTCCGTTATCAAATGTCACATTCAAAAACTGGATTACTAAAGAAAAAATTTGAACCACTTTTTGATAGTGAAGAATAATAAAAAAATATATAACTGATATAAGATGGACTTTATTTTTATTTAAATACAGTAATTGACAGATTTATATACAGCTTGAGCACAAAAACACAAAAAACCTGCTGTTAAGAGATTGACAAATACTAAATTTACACATACGAATGCAGAAACCATTGAGCTGAAGTAGAAACAAATAGAGTATTTGCATATGAATTCCCACTTCGAAAGCATCAACGCAAACAACCTGACATAATAATAAAATAAATGCACTTGCAATTGAACGCTGAAGGAACATTAGGGATGTTGAGGATGTAAACAGTAGCGAAGACCATGTAAGTACAGTAATTAACTGAATTATTCAATTGCAAGTGGCAATAAAATGTCGGTAAAATTTCACACTTTTGGCTGTGCTGAGGACACTTTATCAACGTGCTATCAACGTACCGAAGTCAGTTAAACGAAGAATTCAACGTTTCGTGCACTCTTAGGGGTAAAAGTAAAAGATATAAGGCCAATGACTGCTTAAGTGTGGACACTTTTTTATTACATCGGGCTTAAGTGTTTGTAAGCTCAATAAAAGCTGTGATAAGATTGATTGGTGACTTTAGTATCACGGTTTTGGTATCCATTTATCCAAGGGATAGTGATGTTAAATTCTGTGTTGCAAGACACTTTTCACACCTAAAAACGATATTTTAAAAAAAAACATAAAGAGAGGTTTATGATTTTTTAAATGCCGTTATTATGTTTGAATAGATATGAAATATGTAGATATTTAATATTTCATTGTTCATAGTTCATTGTCAAATTGCTTCATGTTCATAACATCTGATAAAAGAATTGGCGGCGGTTTAGCACAGTTTCGTTCCGAAAATGTTTATGAATGACAATATGCAAAATTTGACCACAATCGTAATACAATTTAAACTTCCCCATATAAATGCAAAAATGCGGGACCTATAATTTGCATGTTCATTCCGCATCATCTGAGATTCGATAGCGACATTTTGACAGGGCCAATTTGGGGTCCAAATTTCTACCTGTGCCCCAATGTCGATTACTGCGAAGCCGATGATCGATTGATGCCTACCGGAAAATGCCATTTGCTGGTTTATTTGGCAACTAAGTGGGTTTGTGGAGATTAGGTTCATTCAATGCTTAATGCTTCAATACTTATGTTTTCGCCGATTTGTTGAGGGATGTAACTGAAATAACCCGGATTTTTAAACATTATTACTGCCCTTTAAATATCGGTGATGTCTACGACTTTTTTTATCGGAAGCACTGAAGAACTTCTAAGAAATGGCTCATAAAACCACAATTGAAATACCGAAAACACCAACAATGCCTGACCATTAAATATGTCTGCTTTTTTCGCACTTCACTTTTGAACCCCTCTATGAATTAATTCGGTTATATTAAATCCCCATAAAGTGCAAACCAAAACAAGTATTGCAACCGAGGAGGAATCATTTCGATGAACATTGAGCGGTGAGTTTTTCTCACTCCTCTTTCACATCAGTTTGAAGAACAACGTACGAAGACACAAAGACATAAAGCTTTAAACCTTCAAAAATTAAGGTGCTCGGATGCATGTGTTGTTTTGTTGTGTGCAGAATTACAATTATCAACTTCCGAGAAGAAATTATTAAAGTGGATGCTGCTGCAAGAGAAGTGTGCAAGCAAAATATTCGGCTTCAACAAAAGCAGAAATAACTGCAAAGTAGTCTTTCTACCTGAGATATAATGAGTATGCAAAAGTGTAAACATTTGCCGAAAATTAATTAAATCAGACCCTACAAAAGAAAGTATCAGTACTGGTATTGGCAAGTGTGAACTGTTTCAGCACGCCACAAGCGTCTTTCGATCTTCGCCAGTTTTCAGGAAATAAAGTATTGAAAACCAGTTTGCAGGGTAGTCTCATCCAGAGATACTCAATTATCCAGCAGCCATTTTCAGTGGCTGATGAATAACATTTCTGTCTGAGGTGGTCTTTGGGAAATAAATATTTGAAAACATGTTCTAAAAGGTAAATTACCCTAAGAGGTTTGCAAGAGAACGTAAGTTGTAAAAATTTGCTGGAAATCATCAAAAGCAGCTACTGCAGAGAAAATAACAGCAGTGATAGCAGAAAGTGTGATATTTTCTGCAGATTTTCAGGCATCTTTCTGGCTGAGCTGGTTTCAGAAAATAATTTATTGAAGTTCAGTTTCCCAAGGCATGTCAATCGTGGCAAAATTTAGCAACCGTTCCAGGACCGTGGAGTGTTGACCAAATGCATACAGGAAGTTTTGTTTTTTTCAGGGGCATAAGAAGAATGTTTTTCGAAGTAAATTTTCAATAATTTGTTCTAAATCACTGTGAGATTCGTAAGCACTTAAACCAAATGTTGCAAAGAATTTGCAAATGCAGCCACTATAAAAGAAATTTGAGCACTCATAGAAGGAAAGTGTGGACTTTTTAGCGACGTAAAAGGTGTATTCCAGAATGGACAGGTTTTCAGGCAATTATTTATTGTATTCCAATTTGCCAAGGAGTCTCGAGATATACTTATACTACAAAATTACTTAAAATATTAGCAGAGCAACGACAGTAAAGTTTAAAGCAACAAAGGAAAAAGGTTGCTCTATTCATTGGTACAGGAAAGTCCTTTCAATTTGATATCGTCTGTGCAAAACAATTTTTTTAAAATACGTTGGCAAAGGGATTAAACTAAGAGATTCGTAAGCACCTAAGGTGCAAAAATTTCACATAAAACCGTCAAAAGCAGCCACTGCTAAGCAAATGTACGAACTAATAGAAGAAAAAGTTGACTTTTGGAGGACCTTAAATATCGCAATTGTGATAGGAACGGACAGAGATGTGCTATCTCTTGCCTAAAACTTGAAATAATACATACTTCAAGTCTAAAGTATATTTATCAACTTATAACATTAATTTAGGATCATATTGGTCAGATTTAACGCCCGTCCTGTGAATCTGAATATTGTACAAATGTATTTTCCAACAGGCGAAGCGCCAGACGACGAGGTAGAAGAATGCTATTTATAATTAGAACAACTATTGGAGACTCTACCAAATCGAGAAACCACGATGATAATAGGAGACTATAATGCCAAAGTTCAAAGGGAAACTGGAGATGAGCATCTACGCAAAGTGTTCGGCAAATACGCTTTGGGAGAAAGAAACACCAGAGGAGAACGATTTCTGCAATTCTGCACTGAGAACGAGTTTTTCATTACGAACCCAGAATATGAAAATGATGCAAGGCGACTATACACGTGGACGTCACCTGGAAGCCTATGTAAAAATCAGATAGACTACATCTTAATAAAATCCAGGTGGAGGACGAAAATTAAGCAAATCGCAGCCTACCAAAACCTTCAGAATCTTGTGGGGCCTTAAACATAATGAACATTTCAAATCAAGGGCACAGATAGAATTTTCCAAATTAAATCCTACAGACACTTGGACAATGACTCCAATTCATTGTGGAACAAAACAAAAACGGTACTGCTAGAAGTGGCATCACAAACTGAAATCACAGAGAAACAAAAGAGGAAAGCATGGATCGCAGACGAAACGTGGAAGAGAATTGAATCGCGGAAACAACTCAAGTCGACGGGCCTACACAAGGAAGAGGATAGAGAACAATATAACAGACTCAATCAAGAGATCAAACGCCACTGTGGAAACGACAAAATTACACATATGTTCAACTCAAAGCCCTGGGCATAGATGAAGATTGCTACACCAATCAACCGACAGAGCACAGGTTGGAGCGATGGCAAAAGCTATCGCGAGAAATTAATGGAAGACACTGGAAACTCAGAAAATCACACACAAACTATAGCATACAATGAAAAAGAACCTCCCATACTGAAAGAAGAAGTGAGGACAGCTGTTAGCAAGTTGAAAACCAACAAGTCGCCTGGAGAGGACGGCGTGGTTGCTGAAATGCTGACTGCACTTGAGGATACAGGAGTTGAACTACTTCATAGAATCTGCCAATGATATGTGACATCGATTTCTGGCCTGATGACTGGACGAACTTAGTATATGTGCCAATACACAAGAAAGGACCAAAAGATATATGCGACAACTATAGACCAATAGCTCTTATTTCACACGCTAGCAAGGTTATGTTAAATATAATATCGAAACGCTTAAAACTTTACCTTCTACTACAAATACAGCCAGACCAACCCGGATTTGTTCCAGGGCGCGGAACCAGAGAACAGATACTAAACCTCCGACAAATAATCGAAAAATCGGGGGAATTCAATGTGCCCACCTACTTATGCTTCATAGATTACTTATATAGATCTTAACTGAAATGGGCGCAACTCACCACTTAATATCGCTAATACAAAATTTATACGACAACAGCACAGCATACGTCAGAGTAGAGGGAGGTCTGACCAATCCATTCAGAGTGAGTAAAGGAGTCAGGCAGGGTTGTACTCGTATACTAAGCCCACTACTCTTTAACATCTATGGCGAGTGGATCATGAGGAAAGCGATGGATGACTGGAAGGGCGGCATCAAAACCTGCAACTTGCGCTATGCCGATGATACTACTCTAATCGCTGCATCGGATTAAAGCCAAAACTGAAATCATGTCATGTTCGCATAGTTCATGGATATGCAACTCAAGTAAAAACTGTTCACATTGGAAGAATGAAATCTGATGTTGTGAAGTGAGGCAATGAAGTGAAGTTCAGGAATTTTGTGATAAATATTGTAGTTTTGTTATAACTCTGATGTATTGAAAGTATGCGTTGATATGCAGATATTTCTTTAGTTTAAGACTTAATTGAAAAACCACATTTTCAAGTTCTTCCGTCAGGAGAATTAAGCAAATTTTGAATCATTCGGTATCTTGGTTTGTAGATGTTCAGCAGTCTCACTCAATATTTGCTGATTCGAATATTTCTCTGATTAGTGTGTGAACTTTCTTTGAGCGTTTCCCACCTACCTCTCTGAGTAGGACTTTTAGTCTTTGCCTTACATACATCAATGTCTTAAAGCTTTCTTTTCAACTCAACCTAGGAATAATATGCTGTTTGGGAGTATTTTGTTTCGACAGAGTCAAATTATGTGCTTCCTTGTAAAATAATGTTATTCTAAGTGTGGTGTAAAAGTGGACACAAGAGAACAAAAGCGATCGTATTGCAACCACCTCAGAAGCGGGAAAATAATTCTAATTACTGTGGAAAGCTGCTTTTATATGTATTCTTGCTGAGAATAGTTTCAGATTATTTTAAAACAATCAGACTTTCTTTTAAGAAAATGGTAGAATGGGAAAAATAGATCAGTCGGCATATTTCTTGCAAAGATACTACCTCTTCTAGGAGGTGTAACACAAACATTTAGAAAGTTTATTAGAAGTTATGATAATGCTTAATGACACAACGGATAAAGCATCCAGTACCTACATATTAACAAACAAATCAAAATAAGTTTAGTATTTTGTTAGAATGTACTAGAATTTGTTGGCTTGTTCCTAAAAGGCATGTCTATAAAAGCGGCGATATTATAACTCTTCTACGTAATATTGGGTATCTGAAATAATACAACGGATTAACTCATGAAAGAAAAACAGGAAAATAGAAGCCAGTTCATCTTATATTCAAAATCATAGTTGTAATCAAGCGTTGTTTGGAACATGCTGCTCGATGCAGAGACAGGTAGGATGTAGGATATTTGGCCATCCTGCACGTCACTGTTTCCAAACATGATCCTATTCCGTTATCTACAACTAAATAGGGCCAGTAACTCAAATCGACCCCAATAGGAATGATTTACAGTCAACGTACAATATAACATATTATGCAAATCCAGTGCGCGACATTCAAGGTGCATCTCCCCGTACGCCAATTTTTCAATAACGCTCATTTGAATATCCCAAAACGAACTGCACGGCTGGCGAGGACTCTTTTATACCTTTCAAAAAGGGCCCTCTGAATTATATTCAAATGAACCGACCCGATTTATCACTTTTTTCTTGCACAATCCGTTCATTACTCAGTTACCTGTACAAGCTACAGTAGCGGGCTCGGTATAACCATTTAGAAGACAAAAAACAGGGAAATCAACCAAAAGTGTTTTTTAAGTCCGTTTACCTTGAGTAAAATGGCTTTTCAAAATATCGAAGTTGATCTCTTGTGTTACTGACCAGAATAGCAAGTTTTCTTCAGAGACAGTCATATAAAGCCAAGTAGAATTTCATTTTCGAAATATACTTACCCACAGCTTAGAGAATTGTGATATGCAAATGAAAATATCCCACAGACATCAGACACAAATGTTACTTCCTCTATCCAACAAAAGAATAAACCCTGCTCAACAATACAGGCACCCCTTTGATGATGATCGTCTGAAAGAAGTTCCAATTTATACCCTTTGTTACACAATAGAAGACCATCAGGAAGCAACCGTCGTCAGGTATAAATGAAGAAAAATAATCCCCGTGAACTGAATAAAAAATCCAGGGGTGAGCAACCTGGCGTCATATGCAAAGCAGCAGGTATCTAGTGAACTTTTTCACTCTTTCTTCATAGTTTTTAATCAATTATTTCGAAAAAAAAACAACCGTCCCTACGATAATAGGCAACATAAGTTGTGCTCTTTTGCAGCTCAAATTTTCAAGTTTTTCCTTCGGAATCCGGTTTTATTATAGATAAGTGAACTTTGAAAAAAGAAACACGTGCAAATGAAAAACCACATGTACCCAACACGTAGCACGCAATTTCTGCCCCGTTAAGTTTCCACCAATTTATTCGAAAACCTTTCGCTCAAATGATAGGCGGATGGAATATCAAACACTCTATTAAACACAGTCTCGAGCCAATTCCCATTTTCTTCAGGTTTTAATTCCATTAGATGTTGAAGTTGAAACAAGAGTTTTGAGAAAGTAATTATGTGACTATCAAACATCATTTGCGGGATTTTAAAAAATCAGTCTTTTTAAAGCATCTTGTGCCAAATTTTTTGTATCCTTATGCCATTTTTTACTTGAAAAAATGTTCAGAGGTACGTATTTAGCTTATTGTCATTAAGATAATGACAAAGATATATTTAAAATAAGCATATGAACAGGAGTTATAACTACTAGAGAAGGAAAGGGCGTAATTGATTGATTTCCTAAATGTAAAAATGAACTTTAATATTCGTAAGTTGAATGCTACTCCTCGTCAATAACTTTACATATGCATATTTGATATCGGAGCTATCGTTTCAGAAAAATTGGCCTGAGTGTTTGCCATGCTATCACACAAACTTGACGTATCGTCTGTTTTCATGGGAGGTAGGGAGGAAAATGAATTGCTGGTGGAATAACCCTTAAGGGATTAAATAGATCAGATTTGGGTAGTTGAAGAGGGCATTTATTATAATTTTCAATTAGGAGAAATCTTGATACATGCATCAACTTGATGTTTGATTTAAAAACATTTGTATCATATATTAATCAAAAGTTTGAATTGAAGATGCCTCTTTTTCTATGCTTCTTGCTGGTTTACCTTTAGTTTGTCATTAGTTCTATTAAAAGTTTTCGTTAAAATTAACGATTTAGAAAGCTTATTATAGTTGTAATGAAAATAGATTATCGATTGCCTTGAGCTCTGTCTGCTGAGCCTACACGAACGGGACCAGACAGCCAAAGAAAAAAATATTTATGAGGGCCACAACTGAACTTTTTCTAGCCGTTTCGTTTCAAATTGTTCTTTAAAATTTATGTTTTGCTTTATTGTTTCGTTTCTGTTCAAAAATTCTTCGATTATACAGAATTACTTTTATCTGAATTTTCATGACTGAGTGCTTTAAGATTCAACAACATAACCCAAACTTAAATATCCCTGAAAATATTTTTATAATTATGTAGGAAGGAAAAATGGTATTATTAACCGAAGATTAAAGTCTATGTGAGGTTTCGATATAAAAACTTAACTATAAGCTGAATTTTGCTGGAAAAACCAATATTGAAGAAAAAAATATTTGTTAAGCTTTAAAGGGAAATTTACTATTAGATTGTCTAAGAGCAATCTCCAAATGAATGACAAATATTATAGTTATAAGAGATCGATGAAATTGACATGGAATGGAAGAACGCACCAAATAAAATAAACAAAATAAATATTAATATAATTGTGAAAAAGCTTGCCTGCTTGGGCGTTTGTTCTCAGAGATTTGGAAAAAAATTGTTGTTGAATCAGATGTTATTGTTATAACACTGTTTTATAGAAGTTTTGAAACGATTTTCATTTATCGTTGTTGATAAATTAAAAATTCGTCATTAGTATTGCTTGATTTAAGTGCAGAAATATTATTTGTCTCTACAAAATACCAATTCACTTTTTACGAGAGCAGTCGACAACATGGCATTTAAATTGTGTGAAGTTGCAAAAGTTATTAATTTGTTATTAACATTAATTAAAGTATGTTATTGTCGTGGTGGTAATCCTGCAGTCGAATTATCAACAAAGGAGAAAAAAAAAATAAGGATGGTGGTAAAAATATGAGCAAAATGAACAATAATAATAACACACATACAAGTAGGAAATGTATCAGTAAGTTGAAATGATAACTTGGAAAAATTCCCAGAAACTGCCGACACTCGCCAGGAAATCAAATCAATAATTTTAATATTCTGCCACACTTCCTGCAATTGTTTGGAACATTTCTAATAACGAAAAATAATAAAGTAAAAATTTAATTATTTTTTTAAATGAACTGGGCCCTATTTTAAATTAATGAGAACGTTAACGCACTGATTTCATGCCGAAGACTTGACGAACCTGCAACAGAAAAATTAAAAACTTCAATATTTAAAAGCAATTGATTCTAATAGATGAAAGACAAAGGTATAATAAGACAACAAACGATTCGAAAAAAAAATGGAAATCTCTGAAAGAAGGGCTAGATCTCGACTATTTCATTAACTCTGCACATGTCCTAAAGAAGGCTTTCCATTTTAACATTAAAATGTACAGGCGTCTGACGAATTTATAATTCCATTGATCAGTCAAATTATTAAGTTTTTTACATTTTCTTTTTTTACATAGTCTAAACTGTCAACGTTGTTGATTTGCACATAAAGCAAGATACATTCACCCAATATGAATGGCAAACACGTCATTTGCAGGCGCGATCAATTATGCCACTGTTGCCAAATTTATGCGTTCGTATTTCGCGAATAACTGCGTTTTTTGTGAGCATTAGATTTCAATATATACTTTTTTGTATTCCTTGATTACCCCCACAACATCTTCCAAAGAATGTAGTCAATTTTGAACCATCTTGCAGAAATAACAGTCCTTCCAATTAATGGATGTTACTTATACCCGATATTACTAATCTCTGCTTATACTTAAGCTTGTGCCAAGGCAAATATAATTAGAAGCAAAACATTTTTCCAATTCATAATTTCCTTTTAACAGGGTCTAGTTTTTGTGAATCGGAATTGTACTCGAACATATTTTTTGTCTAAAACACACATTCACATGTACAAATTAATAAACATCGAACCGACTCAATTTCGACTAAGGCAAACCATTCTAAAATTACATCGTAAACTGTAGAACGACAGCCTCGAAATAAATACAATTATTGTAATCAATAAGTAATCGATTCAACAAATCGACTAGCTGTAAAATGCACTGTCGAACACTAATTGAGAGACTTTGATGACTATAATTTTACAAAAAAAATTGTGCAGTTTATGACCCGTTTTAACAGCCAGGCATTGCAACTAAAACTATAATAGCAAAATAAAAACTATGCATATAAAAATAAACAAATGTAAATAGAAGTAAAAAGATCTTAAACATTTAGCTCGTTAAGTTGGTAATTCAATCCACTTTTCTTTCACTTTGAGCGCCTACAGTATTTTTGGAAAAAATAGGCCAGTGGCTTGGTTGAAAGATTTGGCACAAAACTGGAGTCAATTATTAGCAAAATATGAAAACACTTTAAAAATTGTTAAACAAGTAGTAAGGTAGTGTGAAATACACTAACTGGACAACAAAAAAAAGTGTCTCTGTCAGTTGGCTCTTTCGTGACTCGCTCGCCTCAGCTTTTCACCTTTAAAAAAGTCATCTAGTTATCGACCGATTCTTTCTATATTTATTGTAAGTGTTACAATGCTAGGATCAATAAAATATCATGGGCCAAGTCTCCTTTTTTAGAGACTTCGGCTTCCCAAATTTATGATAAAAAAATGACGGGCTCTATTCTTGTTGCAAAAGAAAGCTTTCCATTGAAAATTTGTTTCTTTCTATCAACTTTCCTGCCCAATCCATCAAACCAATAATAAACGAACCAAGCAACAACGCAACAAACATCACACACGAACCCCATTCACCCCCATTCCACCCCTCTCCTATACACTCCCCCGGATCCACGCCATTGTTAGACAGCATGTATTAAAAATAAAATCGATGATATAACGTATTCGATACCGCGACGTGGAGAGGGGTGTAAACCCACCCGCGTCCCCATTTTTTTTATTACTTTATCACTACTATTGGCCTATTTTTACTCTAATCCTTCGATTCCGCTCTCAGTCGAAATGCCACGTGGAGGTTTGGTGTGGAGAACCTCTTCTTAATTACTGAGGCCTAATTGTAACCAAAACTTTGGAGGGAAATGAGAGAGAGTGCGATGTTGTCAAGTTTGGTGTTAGCCAAGTGAGGGTTGCGAATCTACTCGGTTTGGTCTAGAAGCTCCAACCAAGACAATGTAAAATTTACTGCTGAAGAAATTCTCTGCTGGTGAGAAGCACTTTTGTCCTCATTTCTCTCCAACTCTCATTGAGAAACTGTCAATAATCACAAGTGCTTACGTTTAGCATACCCGCGCTTTAAAAGGATATTTCCCACACAGACTGCTTTTAGGCACGCTAATACATCAACTGAAAGGTATATTCTTCAATGTTTAAAGTGCTAGTTATATGTCCAAAAAGTCCAAAAGAGAAGGTGAAAAATGTGTATAAAAACTACTCACTTGCGCTTTATTAACATGTACATTTAAATATTGAGGTGATTTAAATCATCTTTAAATCTGCCTGGTCATAATTGAGTCCAGTTATAATCAGACTCAAATGAATTTTTAACTTTTTGCTTCAACGTGACAACTATGCGACGCTTCTGGATACGGCGTCGTTCGCAGCCATTTTGATTCTGCGCCACGACGCAAACATGTGCCCGATTCGCAACTGTCTTCAACTTTCCTTGGCGCGGACTTTCTTAGTGCGCTTTCAGCTGGATTTTTCTTTCCCATCCTCTTCCTTCCTGCGGATGCAAAACCCCATCCCTGTCCCTTACAAGGACGCGTCCGTTTCTTCCAGAGTTTTGAATTTTTCAGGAGCATTCGCCGACTTTCCTTGATCCTGCCAGGTCGAACCTCGAATCCCGATATCCATATTTATTTCGTTGCTCCGTTTTACTGTTCTATTTATTTAATTTTTCCATTCATTTCTTGTCATTGTTCTAATGCCAGTTTCTTTCCTATCCAGATTTGTCGGTGAGACTGTGTTCATTATCGACGGTCATCAGGTGGTTGTTGCCGGCGATCTGAAAAAGGTAATAAAATATTTTAGAGCATTCCAAAGTAATTTCATCTGTGGTAGTTAATTTCAAATCTATTCATTAGTGCGATGTGGCTTTGCATGTGGGATGCTGTCTTTCATTTATAAAGGAGCAGAAAATTTGATAAAACATGTATTGTATTGTTATGTTGTTTTTCATTTTAATCTTCAAGTGTTTCATTTCTCTCGTTTTCTCACTTTTTCTTATCAGGTCAGTTCATGATTTGTTTCATTTTTTGCATTATTTGTCAATCTCCCAGTAAATGTTCGTTTGGATTATTGTGATCATATTTCGCATTTCTTTTATAACATGGTTTTTACCAATTTGATCCAGTATTTGGTTCGTTTTTTATGACATTTGCGCCAGAAACTTAGATCTTATTGTATAAATTCGATTTTATGATAAGTATCAACATAATTTAACTTACTTAAAATATGTATTTTTCTGATATTTTACCTTAACATTTTAAATGTTATTTGTTCAGTTTTCTATCCGTTTCTATTTTTTTGGTATTTTTGCGAGTTTAATTTCGTTGACTGTTTTAATAATTTGTTTTACTCTTTAAACTCAATTTACACACCGACTGCTTTAGTTAATTTTCAAAGTATTTCTTTTAAATCATTTTGCTCATTTTTTATACTTGCATTTGATGTACTTAATAATTTTCAATATAGAACAGATTTCAGGTCGATTCAAATGTTCATTTCTCAATTTTAGTAGCTAATTTAAAGTAAACCTAATTTTCTAATCAAAGAGATTCTAAAGCGAATCGATTAATAGACACAATTTTGCCACAACTGAAGAAAATCGACGTAAACCCCGAGTTATTGTGACCGACCTAATGAATTCGCCGTTTCCAAAGAATCCGAAAATTATTGTTATTAAACATCGATTAGGGGGGCAAACAGGCAAACTACGGGGCCGAAACCCTACATTTTGTGAAGCCGGGCATTATTCGAGGTGTGAAACCAAAATTCGACCTAAAAATTAAAAGACCATTAGGGTTTGATAGTGGTTTTCGGAAATAAATGGACGGTTTTTTTCGATATGAAACGATCCATTGCCAAAATAGCGATGTCATTAAAATCGTGTAAAGGGTTAATTTGCTTAATGCGAATCATGGGGCTTTTTGAGGAAATTGCATGGTATTTACCAACGACTTTATTGGGGGACTAATGAACTGAAATCAGCATTACCAAACTTAAAACCAGATTTGAAATTCAAACTTTTATTTAAAGTCCACAATAGTTCTTTTTTGTGGAACTAGAATTTTCATTCTGGGGAATTCTATCCAACTATTTCAATTATTCGTTTGTGTATCTTCGGTGTCTTTCTGACTCTTCACATTTCATCTGTGCAAAACTGGGCGCTGTTGAGTATAAAACGTACTTTAAAACTGTTTAGTTGTAGGACGGAAACACGCTCTCAACAATTACTGAAAACAATAATTATGTGCTAAATGTACCTTATCAATAGTTGAGGAAACAATATAAATCGCTGATAACGCAAACATAAAACATTCAGGAAATGATCTCAAATGCAATTTGGGGCAATAAAAATAGTGATTTTTGAGTGGAGCAAATAGCAAAAGCAAGACGGAAACAGGGAAGCGTTCATGTCGGAGGTTGGCCGCAAACGCCATTCAGACTGCCCTAAGGGCTGAAAACATGTGCGGACATCGTCCAGGAATGGCGCCCTTTGGGCAAATTGCAGGGCAATTTGCATCTCGGTTCAAACATGGACATGCATGCTCGATTAATTTCGACTACGTTGCCGAATGTACCATTTTTTATCATAAATATTTTGCATATTTCTACAGGGTTTGCTCTTATAGTTGTAATAATTTTGAATGATTATTGGAACTGGAATCAGCACTTTGATTTTAGCCTGGTTTTGCTTTATGCGAAGTACTAGAATTAAAATTTAAAAATCTGGAAAATTTTAAATTGTAATGCTCGTAAAGTACTTTCCCTTTCAAAAAGGGGAAGAGGTTGGTAAAGGCTTTTTTTTTGCTGTTTTCAGTAAAAAAAACCTTTGGATTTTGTGTATCTTCCAGTTTCAACGTTTTCTAACCATTCGGTAAAGACTACGATTTATTTCCATTAATAACATCGGATTTTTCCTATAACATTCGTGTTACGAATGAAGCGCAAGAAAAGCTCAGTAACAAAAACAACAGAAGTTTTTTCTGAAGACCGCATCAGACCAATTATTTCCAATTTTCAAAGTTTCCGACCAGTTCAGTTAAATTATTATACTTGATCTTGTACACATTTTTAAAGTGATATTTCATTTTATTAATACTCTAGTGCTAAACTAAAAATAGACTCTAGTGCTAAACTTAGCTTTTTAAGAGAAATTAGAATGATTGCATGAATGGTATTTATAGATAAATTTGGAATGATCCTCTTGAACCAAAATGTACTAAAACTTTGAAGATATCGACCGATCCCTTATATTTTACGTTTTCCAAAACTATATTTACAGACTTAGCACCAAGGCTAACATTGATCTTAAGGCGAATTTAAAAATTTAATTTAATTCAAAGAGCAATTTAAAATAAAATGAATAAATAAGGGCAGAAACAATAAAGAGAACAAAACACTTCCGATCACTAACCTACAAAGACAGAGGAATTAGCACAAACACCGCCACCAAAATATTTAAAGCTATTTGTAGACCCTTGCTAGACTATGGACATATACTCATGACCAACGGAACAGAAAGGGCAAAACGTTATATACAAACAACAGAACAAATTGCACTAAGACTAATAACACGAATAAGACACCCCCAAAACCCACTACACAACCCCTCCACCCAACTACTATACGAATCGCACAAATATGACAAAGATTTCGGAAAGACTCATACATCTACAGACAAAATGGACGAACAACCTCTACAACTGGACCATACTGAATCCCCTTTGTCTTACAAGACCAACCAGACAATTCCGCTTCCGTTTCCCTACATCAACGCTACTCGAACACTTGCAAACGCAACTGACTACTGGACAATAAAATAATTTTTTCTTGTCATTAGAATTGGAAAGTTTATTTAATAAGATTATTAACCTAGAATAAGAGAATTTTCATCTTTGTTTTTTATTTAGATTAAGACTACATGTATTAAACAAGGGCAGAAAGAACGATAGGTCGGTAGCCTTTTTTAGAAATAAAGATGTTTACTACTACTAAATAAATAATAATAAATATGACAATGATACATACATATAACGACATCGACCACGAAAGCAGAATGTTCCATTTGTCGCCATTCTTTAAAGCTTTCGTATCGACAGTAGTTAAACACAGATAACTCAATTTTTAATTTTATAAATCATGAGAACAGTGTAAAACAATTAAAATAAAAAACAGCTAAATTCCACCAGATTTTCACATGTAAACCACTCAAAAGCGTGTCCTGCACCAAATTCATTTAACATTTTGAATTAGTCCTTGGAATGCAACTCAAAAATTTTCCAATATAAAAAATAAAATATCCCCAATTAATATTATTTAGTAAGCTTAAACTATGTATAAAATTGGACATATACATAGAGCCTAATTACTGTAAATTAGAATCAAAAAGTTAAATATATTTATAATACTGCGACATTTTTCCCAATTTCTTTACACCTGCTTTAAACTTTCATTTTTTAATTTATTTAACAACCTATTGGTAATTCTAAGCTGTATTAGCGGTTTATTTAATTTTGTTCCGTTTGGACTAAAAATAAAAAATACAAAACACCTCATACTAACATTTGTTATGACACAAATGAAATTTGTATTTGCTTCCTTTTATTATTTTGTTAGATTTTGTTTTAATATTGCAAACTTTTTCCAATTGAGGGGTGTCATTTATCACTTTTTTCAGGATAATACCCGTATTCTAATGGATTGGAACATTTTACTGTAGATCTGATTCATATTTACAATATTACATATTACAAACGAGAAAATATCACATGAGGAAAAACTTTGTATGATTGAAATCGTCATTTGAATTTCAACTTCGTATGGTTTTTTTACTTCTAAATTTGCGATTTCAGATAAAACAGCCAGAACTTCAGATCATAACCATTAGAATTTTTAAAATTTGGTTCCAATTTTGCTTCATAATTCATGTGCCACTAAGAAAAACGGAAACAGGATTGATAGATAATGTTCATCTCAGGTTCAGAGACAAAAGTGCCCAAATTTTTTTTAGCATTTACATTTTTTGTTATTTATAATTATAGGAAGTTTTTGTATTGTTTTTGATGTTTGATATTGATCATTATGTTACAGCTTAAAATGTTGTCGATCTGTGGCTATGGCAGCAGTTGTAATGATAAAATTAATTATCCTTTGCTAAAGTACTTCCACTATAATTACCATCTAAACATGTGTAATTTTGTTATTTTTCCGTTTTAAATAATTGGTTCTCCAAAAATTGCAACACTGCTAAACGCTGTCACTTCTTTCAGATGCAAATTCGTGCACATGCAAGTGTTTCGAGCCTAATTGCACTAAATTGCGCTTACGGATTTTGGGTCGAATTAAAGTTTCAAGTGGAAATCGGCATTTGCAACATGAAACATTGTTGATTCACGTGACAACTTCAGACCTTGTTAAGTGAGTTATTGCACGAAATTCAGCAAATGCAGCAGATTACAAAGGGACGTTTAGACACCATTCAGTCAGATCTAAAATGTTTGATTTTGCCCAGTCAAAAAGAGAGACACTAAACTCGTACGGTCTACAAAGTTGTTTGAAGTGTTTGGTCTCTGACTCGTCACGTAAATTAGTGTCTAAATTGTGGGTTTCAATATATACTGAAATGTTACTTATGTCTTATGCGGGAGAAAACATACTCAGGATATTTGGATATTTTGTATAGAATATATACCCCTTGATCAAAATATATGCAGTAAACTCGTGAGCACCACTCGCTTGAGAACAGAACGAAATTCAGAGCAACGATCAGATTATGCGGTTAGTTTAGGGTTTTAAGATGTTAAGTTATCAGTTGGAACTGAGCGACTCTCTTTCTCATTTTGTTTTTTCTCATTTTACCAACACTCAATAGTTGTAACACTCAAATGAACACTCAATGCAGCAATCAAGCTGGCAATTTTCATTAAATAGTCATATAAAACCCAGGAAAATCCTTGATTGAAGCAACAACTACGTTTTAATGCGTAAGTAGAAAGCACGCGGTTTTACGGTATTTTCAGTGTGTTTCCAGAGTACAGCACTCAATGTTCAGCTATGTCGCATAGCACAGTAAGCTGAGCGTGCCAAAGGTGATTTAGAAAATTTGCACTGTAATTTTCCATGAATTAATAGGGCATATTTTTGTATAGAAATATAATCAAGAGGACATTAGCTAAGTCTAAAATACATACTGTAGGTACCTGCCTTGAAAGTGAACAAGCAAATGGCTTCAAATATTTAAACCCTTGACTAGTTTCAGCTGTAAATTAAAGTTTGTTCGAGGACTTTCTTAATAAACTTCTTTTTGGATTATTGAAGTTTTGGCACTTATGTAAAAATTGATCAAAAGTATATGTGAAATTAATTGGAAAACAGGTGCTGTGATGACAATGCATGCAGACGAATTTTAAAACGACTTATGTAGAGAACATTTGTAGAATTTTCGAAGCCAGACCTATCTAAGTTTGCACATCAGGAAATTTTTGCACATTTGCAGAATTATGTAGCGCCTTACGCCAATGAAAAGACACTTTTCCTTCCTAATTCATTTTCAAAAATCTAGTTCGTAATCCAATTCTGCAAATCTAGCAATTTCTTAATTATAACTTTGCAAAATCATATTATTCAGCTTGTTTTCAATGTGTCTGGCTTATGCTTACTAATTGTCGTGACAAATGGCAAAACACCGTCAACAATAATGATTGGAAAAGTGAAACCAGAAGCTAACAGAAGCGAGTTATTAATTTACCGAAATTCGCGATAATATCGAAAGTTAATCACTCAAATGGATGTATAAGCCCGTTCGATGCAATCAAGTTACACGTATTATCCCCGTGCCAGATTAATATAATAAGGCGCCTTTTCACTATCTCATAAATCTTTTCAAATTATTCACTAGCTGGTTTATTACCTTTTTCATCAGGTTTGACAGAACGGTAATTGGTTTTACCTAATCAATTTGGTGGCATTCAATTTCCGACTAACGATTTTCTTTCCGTGCGTTCGAGGAATGAGGGTTTTATGGTATTTGCGTTTTTGAAAGAACACTGTGATAGAGATAACGTGACTGATGCTCCAGAACAGTACAACATTGGCTTTTGAACATAATTCAAGTAGTTTCAATGAGTACCTGATTAGGAATCATGGAATAAAGATTAAGATCTTTCATCTGAACCTAATCATCTTCACGACCAAAATTTAATTCAAAAGAGTTGTCACATAAAGAAGAAAATTTTGCAAATAACATTGAATGTTCCAAATGACTTTCGTTTCTTCAACGCGCAAATGGGTTAGCATTTATTTCTGGGAAACATTTTGAAATTGATTCTTTTACCACTGTAATAATGAAGTTAGTTTAATTAGTTTCAGTTCATGGATTCGTTCGTACTGTTATTGTTCGTTAATTTTAAGAAGTTTCTAAAATATTTTCTAATGGGTATGTAATTAGCTAGTATAGACAAAACTATACAGAATATATTCTTCTTCTTCTTCTTCTTTCGCCCTTTAATTCTTCTTCTTCTTTCGCCATTTAATCTTCCATCCTTGGACACAGGCTTCCCCTAATTTTTTCCACTTTTATCTATTTTGTGCTACTCGTTTCTAATGTAGTCCTCCTATCGTCTTATGTCGTCTCCCCATCTCCTCTGGTGTCGTCCTTATGCTCTCTTTCCAGTCCAAGGACTCCACGGTTGTATCGTGTATTCCACCTGTTATCTTTGGGCTATATGTTGGC
Source organism: Dendroctonus valens (assembly GCA_024550625.1). Classification (NCBI taxonomy): domain Eukaryota; kingdom Metazoa; phylum Arthropoda; class Insecta; order Coleoptera; family Curculionidae; genus Dendroctonus; species Dendroctonus valens. The sequence goes on along the minus strand of JAJTJO010000001.1, from coordinate 325,016 downwards.
CTGCATCTTTGACTTTTGTTTTGCTTCTTATTCAGTTATTTTACTTTTTCTTTAATTTAATTCCCATCATTGATCGCTGCATGGCTCTTTGTCTTCTCTCTATTATCCATGTTCGCTCAAGTCAAGATCCATGCTTGGCAGGCGTATGTTCAGAAATGGAAGGATGCACTGATCGAATGCTCTGCTATTTTTTATAATATAATAATAAAGGCTAATATGACCCTTCTTTTGACCTCAGCTGTTTGGTGGTCCTTGTTTATTTTTATGGCTGGTCCCAAATATATGTAATCATTGCCCGCTTCTATGATGATGCCGGTCAGTATTACGTTTCTAGTTTCTTGTGTGTTTGTCATTGTTTTTGTGTCATTCGTTTTGAACCTACTTTTTCGGATTCTCTGGCTCGTTCAATTAATATAGTTTCCAGTTCTTCGAAAGCATATTTCATGTGGTTCAGTTTCTTTCCATTTATATGCAGTAGAGTACAGAATATATGCAATATATTAAACATGATTTTAAAACTGCATTGAAGCCATCGCTTATTTTCAATAATTCAACTGGAAAATAAGTTTAGTAGATCATAATTAAGTCATTAGAATGTAATTTAATTGCGAATTTTCACACTCGGGCTTGAACCATGGAAACATTAACATTACTGACGCTCAATTCCGCCAACTTTTAGCTTAACTTAAAACTTAAATCATCAACCATCAAGAGCAGGGTTTAATTAATGGGTTCCATCTAATAAAAAACATGAAGAACAACATGCAACAAGCAAATACGTAAAAGTGAACTCCAGGGAAAAAAACTGAAACGTTAAATTCTACTTTAAGTGTTTAAATCATGTCTACGTGAATTTAAAACCAGACAGCATCTGACCCGGATTTCTTACAAAGTTTAATTAGTTAGGGTGCATCTCATTAGGAAAGGTCGCGTTCGAAGTCGTCTCCCATTTAATAGCTCACGACGGTGCAACAGAGCTCAATGAGCGTCGCGGCGCTTAATCGCATCTTAGCTCTGCCCCATTTTCTTACCATTCGTGTTTACTATCTGAATTTATTTATACAACTTTTCTTTATTGAATCTTGTTCTTTTTTGAAGTTGCTTCTGTTGCACTGTCCGTTTTCTTATTAAATGGAAAACTTTTATGATTTTTTAAACAATATTGTTCAAATCTGAGACTTCAAAAATGTTCGTTTTATCGTCTAACTGCATTAAACACTGTGCCCCACGTTCAGTAGGCGCACTCCAAATAACTTTTTAGTTTTTACATTATTTTAATGCCTTTCATATGTTAATCGCCAGACTTTTTTTTTGATTCGCTTGAATTTTTCATTACTAAAGTAATATTTTCCCAAATCGGAAGAGAAATAGCTTGAAGACAACCGAACTATGGCACTGCGAACTAAAATGAAGGATTCTATTTCGCGCCTAGAAGAATCTTTTTTTTTATTACTTTATCTCAAAAAAATTCGGAAGCTTTATAAAGATTTTGCTAACTTTTTGTAACTATTGATGGTCAAATTTATTCAAAAAAAGTATGTTTTTTGAAATCCCTGAGAGAATAATACAATGGATTTTAATGAAACTCACTATGCATTTGTTCTTATGTAAGACAGGTTGTGTTGAAGCAACCCAGTCTATCGCTTTGGCCCAGTAGTGACTTCTTGAGTGTCTTGGTACAAAAACTACCAGAACTTTTTATTTAGCCGCTGGAATCAACTGATTGTTTTTCATTTTATTCACTACTCTTTTTTGACATTTTTGTGCTCTTTTTAAAATGTTGTAACACTCATAGTTTTTGTGCAAAAACATTAACATTAATAAAACTTAAATTAAGTTTTTTGTATTATCAGCAGAGTGCTAAGATGGATTTTAATGACACTTGTTGTGGATTTCTTCCTAATTCAGGGATATAATTTGATGAAGCTCAAAAGCTCGCCCAAAGCTCAGCCCAAAAGCTCGCTTCTTTTCGTATCGTTTTCTGGATGCGCGACGAAAAGTCGATCATTTCATTTATTTCTTGTTTCATTCAATATTTAATATAAAAGAACATTGTCGCTTACTACCACATTTGCAGTTAAATTCTGAAATTGTTAAATGGCAGGGAAAGAGAAATATTTTTTTAACAGCAGTAAAATGTCAAAAAAATGTAGTTCATTAGTGCATCAACTTAAAAAACAATCAGTTGATTCCAGCTCCCAAATAAAAAGTTATGGGCTTCTGGGAGTTTTTGTACCAAGACACTCAAGATTTCACCACTTTCCCAGAGCGGATGAACTCGGCTGCTTCATCAAAATATGAGTTTTACTTAACCACAAATTTAAACGATTTTCGTTAAAATCCATCGTATCATTCCCTCGATGTTTCAAAAAACATATTTTTTTCGAAGCACTTTCTGCGAAGAAAATTAATTAAACTCAAAGCGCATAATAGAGAATAGATATTAATGCTAACAGCTTTTAAAAATATTTCCAAAAGAAAGCATTTTGAAGTGGAAAGATTTTCCTATTGGAAACTCCAGAACATTTGGTTTACAAGGGCAACATGTAAACTATACTGAAACGGATAACTGAAAAATTCTACAAACCTTTTTTTAGCTTTCAAAATAGAAAATTTTCTCTCAGAACTGCAAGGGCAAAAGTATTAAAATTTGGTTTATTGGCCTTCATGCTTAATAAAATTGAAAGCATTAATTAAGGCATGCTTTGTTGAGAGAAAATTGCTAATAATCTTGAGTTTAATCACGGATTAAAAGATTTTTTGTAATATTCAGTCTCAAGTTAATGGATACAAACAAAAATCTTTTTTTATGTGGTAAGGCGCATTATTGTAAAAAAATTGACCAAAGCTTGATATAAATCAAAATTTTCGTTTTGAATTGCAATAATTATTAAAAATATAACACATCACCAGATAAATACATTATTGCCATTTATAAGCGAGTGAAACGAAGCGAATTAGGATTATCGTGAAATAAAAAAGCATAAAATCCGTAAAGCTGATGATATAATGTGAAGTTACTAATGAACTAACGGAAATATAAGAAAATGTTGTGTGTGTGGATAATATGAAAAAAACACATGCCAACCATTGTGGAAATACCGGAGAAGATATAATTACACGTTGGAGGTTTTGCAAGCTACTGAAGAATTAAGGAATTCTTCACAGACATAACATAACATATACATACATATAGCCTGCTTGAAGGCCAATTAGAGCAAATCTGCACACTTCTTAGTAGCTTAGGAATAGTCTAATTTGCTTGAAGATTTGCAATAAAATAATTAATAAGATTCTAAAATAATAATAGTAAATGAATAAGCACAGAACAATTGCTTTATAGAACATCGGTTGCGATCCCAGTAAACGACAGCATGTTTAGATTATAATGTTTCGCAGCAGCAATAGTTTTTCAATCAATAGAGTATGCAATCACCGATCTAAATTAAATTTCTATTTACCATTTCAGGTGAGAATCCTGCAAACCAGGGGACTGACTCCACTGGTAAGTCACTTAAACCACACATTAATTTTACTGACTACATACACATTGAAACCTTCTAACTTCAACTAACTAAAGCACAAGAAGCAAAAAATTTAATTACCCATCAGCAAGCAACCCTTCTGTTCCGGGGAGTGGCCTTGAACCGTTGCTTGGGTGGGGAGGTTGTAATTATACCCTGACCCTTCTGAATTAAAAAAAAACGCGGCCCATCTGCATACGTGCTTCTTCGTTAATTCCTGTAACGGGCCATGCATGTGCATAATAACGAGCCCAAAGGGACAGGAAACTTGCACTAATGTGAATAGAAATTACGTATGGGAACTAACAGCAGCTCTATAAAGAACTAATGGGAATAAAGAAGTAAGAATTCAAATTTACTTGCTGATAAGTAAAGTACATTAAGAACAATGTTGTTGTTCATCGACGTAATCGTTCGAATCGACCACTCGCTCTATTACTGTTATTATTACAGTGGTTAAGGAAACTTAATGAAGGGCGTTAATCCCTACGGGAATAGTTTATATTACTTCCCTAGAATGCAGCGAACTGAAATACTTAACACTGATAATTATCAGATTAGTCAAGAATGCAAATTGCGTCGTTTCTGTTACTTACAGTACTGGGACCTGGAGACTACGCAACAATATATTTAAAAAATTAATATACAGTGTGTCCGGGTTAAAAATATATCACCCTTGTAAAATCTTTATTTTTTTTATCAATTTTAATGATTCTTTTTCTGTTAGTTAGATATTCAAAATACGTATCCGACTACTGAGTACCCTCAATTTTTACCTAAATCTTGACAAACTATTCTCTCTTAAAATGCCCTAAAATCAATCTCTATCGATTTTAATTGTTCTGCGACACAGGTGTAAATAAAATTCATAAAGCAATTTTATACTTAAAAATACAATTATGAATATTTTCGTAACTGAGTTATTTTACTAGTGATTTAGTAACCATCGCTCAAAGCATTAAATATTTTTATCTACAACTGTGTATAATGACGATTATTTCGCACTCTTTCAAATGTCATGATCTATATTACCGCACTAGTGCTTCTTTCAATTTTTATCGCACTAGTGTTTTATTAATATCTTAAGTGAAGTTAACCTCAAGGCAGACATTTTTAAATTAAAAAACATACTATATACGATTACAATATCACCTTTCGCCTTTCAGGACCATTCGGGAACTGTCTAATTTCGCCGAAATGTTAGTTATCTTGTCGAAAAAGTCGAATTCTCGTCGAATAATATTATTAAACACAAACCATACTATAGATATAAATAATTTAATTGAAGTGTATATATTTTGTTAGAAATAATTATTTTTTATTTCTGATGTTGTGTGCTTGATTTCACACCTTACTTTCATATAGGCTTAACATAGTCCGAGTTTTGTAAAGTGCTTGAAGGCAATAGAAGCGGGCCATGACAAGACTAGTTTTTATTTTATTTATTTAATATGATTTCCTTTAAAGGAGGCAGTGCAGTATATGGATCAATATTTAGCAAATATTTATTTCATTCCAATATTTCTGGGTTTTTTCAGTCAATTTTATTGTCACTATTATGGTGTTATGTGATGAGCCCTGCGTTTCGTCCCGGGTCTACCTATTGGACTCGTCAAAGGCTTAGGTAGACCCTGCCTTATGCCAGACATCGGTTCTACGTGTTCGGACGTAAATGAACCGAGCCGGTATAGATCTTCTGCGGTGAGATATTGGCAACCCGTGTTGCCGATTAGCATTAGATTGAAAACCACTAGGTAGACCCGGGACGAAAACGCAGGGCTCATCACATAACACCATAATAGTGACAATAAAATTGACTGAAAAACCCAGGAATATATTGGAATGAATTAAAAGTACAGTCAGGAAAAAGAAATATGCAAATATTTTTATGGAAACATGTTATAACTTTATACGTTTTAAAATGTTATTCGTTGAGAAAAACACTTTTAATAGTTCTGATTTGATAAGAACTTTCTATTATAGAAGT